>JABASD010002319.1:0-27985 GCA_019776165.1 Pogonognathellus flavescens
TACCACTATGCTCAATGCTCTTTGTGTGTCTGTGTGGTGTAATTTACTAAAAGATATATCTAAGATGTATGTAATACATATTATGTAATAAATAGCAAGTAAATACATAATTATGTGTGTAAAATGATTTAAACTCAGGTACATAGTGTCAATTGTCATTATAAATTAACACTGATACTGTGATACTGGTAGGAATTATTTGGGTTCCTTCAATTCAATTAAAGTCATAAAAAGTCAATTTGCTCAATCCCTTCAATCATTTGCCTTATTTTGCCTTACAAATATACAAATACAAACACCGGGCTTTCAAGCGTGTACCTAATACCTAATACCAAAGTGTGTATAATTTTTCATATTAAAAGACTAATTATTTTATTTTAAGTGCTATGTTCAAAATATGGTCTACCACAATGGATTTGTATTCCAAAAGGGGAAATAATTTCATGTGAAGAATTAATTAGTTCGATCTTATAACATTTATTTTATACATAACTAACCTATAGAATATAGACTGCCTTTTGTCTTTGTTGCTTTTGAAATTCACGCAAGACTATAGCTTGCAATTTCTCTGACTGTTTGTTGGCGGTAGCTTCAATTTGTTGTCAGTCGACGTGAGCAGCTTTCAAATCTGAAATCGTGAAGTTTGGAGTTTATCGTTATTTTTTTTAATTCATTAATTACGTTAAATTGTGATTATTTATGAGATTTTGAAGTTGAATTAAAAAGGAAACAGAAATTAGAGTGGCAATAATCATGGATTTGGGTTCAGAAGAAGACTCTTCTAAGTCCATAGAGCGTATGTACAAAATATTCGATAAACTGAACGTTACAAAGGACAAATCTATGGTAAGTGAATAATCACAATACAATGAGTGTGATTTGATTGTAAATCTTTTCGATGATTGACAATTTTGGAATAGTGAATTGACTGATAATCTTTAATTTATAGGTTAAATCAGAATTTCAGGAGCTGCTCACTTGTGTCAGCAAGTCGGATAATGAAAAACGATTAGCATCGCAGTTTATCGTCCGATTTATTGATTGCTTTCCGGATCTAATTTTAGATGCTATTAATGCTTTATTTGACCTTTGCGAAGATGATAATTTATCAGTAAGCATTATTTTATTATTCGTAGTACCTCAACTTATAACTCTTTTCAATTATCAACGCATTTAACTTACTGTTACGAATGCTTGTAATTTGCAAATTAAATGTCAATTGTTCATTATAAATCGTATATAAAATAGGTTCGTAAGCAGGTCACCAAAGATTTGGTAACTGTGTGTTCAAAGCTAAAGGAATACACCTGTATGATTGCGGATGTTTTTGCTCAATTATTGGGTACATCGGATAAAGGGGAATTGACTGATGTTCATAGTTCTCTAAAGCGCCTTTTATTAATTGATGCCGAAGGTAATTTACATTGCCATTTCGCTATTTCAATTTTACTAAGTTTATTTTCATGATGCATATTTATTATTTATTTTTGTTATGAATGTTTATTTAGCAACTCTCAACGGTATGTTTCATCAAATGGGACTTCAAGATGAAGAAAGTTATATTGTCATTGAACGTTGCTTGTCATTTCTTTCATCGAACATGAAACGGTTGGATTCAAAAGTCATTAATGTTTCTATCGAAAAAGTTTTAATGAATGAATTGAAAAAAGTGGCAAAGCTTCTGACTGGAGAAGGCTTTAGAAACGTGATGGACATAATTTCGTCCACCAAGATCTGCTGCACCAAGGGAGGTCGACAATTTGTTCTTGATATGATCTCTGAAATACTTAATTTCGAGGAAGAACTTGATTGTAGCAATGAGGAAGATATCCATAAATTTATTCAGTGTGGATGCGAAATAATAAAACTGGTGTCGGTAAGAGGAATTATCTTTTACATGATTACATTTTTTGAGTTCTTGATCATTTCTCTACTTAAATTGTACGAAAATATACTACAGCCTCGTTTTTGTTTTTTCAGTATCAGGATGACTCTGCCTGCAATTTTGTCATTTATTGCTGTACGAAGGTTGTACCCGGACTTTCGAATTGTATTCTTCATGATGATGGCACTCAATTGCAACTTGAAATTTTGAGGCTCATTGCAGAAGCAACGTTTTACATTAAAACTATGGACAAGGAATGCGTTTTAACATGCTTGAAAATTATTTACAAATGCTTGCTGGTAACTTTCATTTTTTAATTATTTAATTTATTGATGACAAAAAATATTTCAATTTATTTTTGAAATTTCAGGATCTTCTACCTCTACCATCTGATGATGCCGAAGTTGTGCCAAACTATCAATACAGTTTCATTGAATGCTACATATTTGTACTGTACAAATTATCTCCAATTGTGCCTGAATTTCTGTGTAATAATCAGGAAAAGCTTTTGGATTTGCGTATTCGCCTTCAGGCTCTTGTCAGAGTTTTGTCGAGTTGCATAAAAAGGCTGAATGCAGACATGAGTGCGAAAAGATGCGCAAAAGAAGATGGCAACAAACATTCAAACAACATCAATCAGAAAGTTCGTGAAAATGTATATACTATATTTGTTTATTTATTATTTATTATTTACTATATTTGGCTAAAAAATATTTATTGATTCCTTAGCTTGATTTGTATGTTTTCTAACATTTCAGGCTACAGCTCTTAATCAAGCCAACAACATTTACACAATCGCGAAGGATTTTTTCCGGTCACCTTTACTATGTGGGCTTAAAGTTGGTCTCTCTTGGGCGATACCGAAAGAAAAACGTCATTTTGAAAATGAAACTAATTTGGAAATGAAGAGTATTAAAAAAAGCGATGAACCTAATCAAGAGCCAAAGCATCGCAAAATTACTGTGGAACGTGATGGCCATGCTCAGCTATCCACTCGTTATGGCCACAACCGATCAAATCCCTCAACTCCATCTCCATTACATAGCCGTGGACATTCCACAACTCGTTATTCGCGTAACTCACGAAAATATTAATTTTGACGGATTTCCTACAATATATTCTTTATTTCTGTACAATTATAATTACTTCTCCGTCAGGTGTATGTAATTTAATCATGCAATGATAGATCTCATAATTTTGATTAGTTAGTAGTTAGTAGATTGCAATACATAGATTATAGTATAGGTAGTATATAGCTTACCCTTAACAAACGTCTAAACTTTTGAATCATTCTTACAATTGAAAAGCATGTCAAATTGAAACTTCCCACATACATAATGACAACTTAGAATCTTAACAGGGCACAATAGTTCGAGCAATTGTTGTTACTGGAGTGTGATTGATGAGATCTAATTAATATATTAATATGGTTGGTATTGATGAATAATGACAAGTGCTAGGCGCACCAGTAATTATATTGCAGTTGATTAAGTATGACTGCAATGACCAGACACAAGTATGATATTTTCTTACAACCAATGCCAATGAATTTAAATAACCTGACTTGTGTTATTATAAAAATAAATTTTGAATCATTCCATGCTTATAACAAAACAGTAATTAATTGTCACATTGCTGCATTTACTATCATACAAACATTTCTTCTCATATTCATTAATTAACTTATAGTTCAGCTTTATTCTGATTTCATATGAAAAATAGCTACTACTTCACATATTATTATTATTGCTTTCTCATAACAGCAATATTTACTTCTAATTTATAATAAAAAGGAATTAAATTAATAAGCAAAAATATCACTTTAATATAGCATCGGATTTTATTAGAAAATGCAGCAGTAAAGTAACAATATTTTATCAATTCGACAATAATTCGGCATTATTTTATATAATTCTAAATGGGTCAACGACAAACTACGTCATTGAAAATTTTAGACAGAGACAGGCATTCATACACTTTACATTGTCACGTTTAGGGTAGGATATTAATTTGTTTTGTACTTTTAGTTGCGAATATTGATGTTGACTAATCCACCGTTTCCATCACTTTGATCATTTCTTCCTCTGAGAGCTCTCATTCCTTCAAGTTGAACTTGTCTTGTGTCGGAGCAGTCACCACCGGCATTGAACTGCCAACTGAGGGTTCCACTGTAACCTTTTATGTACGACCAGTCAAATAATCTTACTATGCCCTCACCTTGTGAACATGCTTCGGCGAATTCCCCAATAATGAAAGGCTTATCGTTAACATTGTAAGCCCACCTGTCAACCTAAGAAAAATTGGAATCTTTAAGTTAAGTATAATTTTTTGAAATTAGTATGATTTATGATAGTTTATTGGTACAGTTTTTGGAACCTTATAAAAAATAATGTTAACTATAAAACATAGTTTACCTTAAATGGACTATATTGATTCCAAGCTCCTCCATGAGAATAAGAATGAATTTGATAAAAGTCGATAATCCCATTTTGTTTGCCTCCGGCATCTCGTAAGCAGTTGTCTTTATAATAATTTCTGTATCCAAAGGAATCAGTTTGTGGGAGTTCTGACCAAGAACCTACAGTCACCAGGGCTTTAGGATCCTCTGAATGAATCGCAGAAGATTGCCAATTAATGAATCGGAGAAATCGTTGCATGGGAATCGCACTTCCAGCCCAACCTGCACCGGTACCTGCCAAATTATTTGTATCGAAACAAGGATTGGAATTTCCTTCAATTCTAATCGACCCTTCTGGCTCATTCATTATTTCCCAAGCTGCTAGGGAAGGTTTTCCCTTCAGTGCTCTAACGGTAGGCTAAAAATATTTAAATGATTAAACTTCTCTTTTCTTATGCGGTTATTTTACAGTTGTATTGTACTGTACTAATTGAAATAATTTGTTTTTATAGTTTACATACCACAAGTGCATTGTCTATGTAGCTTTGAAGCTTGGAGTCATCCCATACCAGATTTTTGTAACGGTCGTTTCGCATCAAAGCACCATTCCATAAAACCAAAATTATGAAAATTTCATGATCATAAGCGTAATCCAGAAATCTTCCTAAATCGTTAATATAAGTTCCCGTTCTATCCGGAGCAACGACATAGCCGTCACCATTAAATTCAGGAGTATTTTCTGCCTCAACGTGAACCCAAACACCTGAAACGATGCGAATGAGGTATGTTTTACGAATTTTAAATACATTTGAAAGGTATACTTAGTACACTCTATGAGAATATAAATACGAGTTTAAATAAGAGAATAATTTACAATAAGGTATAATCTTTGTTCATATTGTTTACTTACGAACTGTATTTCCACCTCCGTCATTCCTAATTTGTCTGATCCAATCTTGGAATGTTGCTTCACTGTTACTTGAATAAGCACCGTTTCCAAAATCGTAGCCATAGCTGTTCCATGCAAAATTTACACCTGAAAGAAAAACTTTATCGTTGCCATAATAGAAATTAGAACCTCCAGTTCTGAGAAATTCAGATAATACTGGACTGGCAAGACAAGCCAGACAAATTGTTAAAGCAAATAATTTTCGCATAGTTAATGAATTGATAATTGCAACCAAACCTCGGTTTGTACTTTGGTCATCCTGTACGTTTTGCAGTTGTATTTATACATAACATGTTTTCGTATCAAAAGTATTCTAACCTTAAGTGTCATTCCAATGTCATTCTACTATCTGTATATTACATAAACCATACATAAAACTTGAACAAGTTTTTTCTTGTAGTACTATTATTTGAGTTACATACCTAAATTGTATTCTTCTGCAAACATTTGTTATGATTGTGAACTATACAGATTACAAATATCATGCGAGTTTGCTTAAATTGATTGATGGACAGAATGTGGTGTGTGGTTAAAGATAGATTTTTAGTTTAGGTAGGCACAGTGGTAAGGCAAAGCTGATAATTATCATTTGGGGAAACAGTTAAGGCTTAATGAATTATATAAAGTTTTTAATTACATTACATAATTGTAATATTGATGCAATGCAAGTGTCATTCTCATTATGCATTAATTTTAGCTCAAGTTATATAAAAGCATAATAAGTAGTATGTTTATTAGGCATAGTTGTTTTAAGTAACTACTTCACTGTATCACTGTATGTGAATATCTTCTTGCTAATAATATGTTTGCCCTGAGTTATATAATTTATTTGTTTATTGAATCAAATACTGTAAGCAGGCAATTCTTTTATTTTGCCTATCCATAGTAGTAGCTACTACATAATTATGTCATTCAGTACTCATACTACTGATGGCTTTACCTGCAATATTATTTTTGCCAGTATTTTCAGTACAATTTATATAACAAGCTGACTGTCGATCAGTTCTGACCCGACAATGAATGCTTCAGTTTATAAATTAAAGTTGGATTTTAATAGACTAAATTCAATACGCATTCACTTTTTTACTCAAAGGGTATACTCTGTAGTATTCTGTATTGTATGCATTCTCAATAGACACATTGTACATCCTTATGAATGCACTACTTTTTATATTGTTATTATGTAGTAGTAATATGCTAAGTTTGCGAAGCATTAATTTCTCATGCTTATAATATTCTGCTAATAATATAAATCAGAATATTATGACACCTTAATTGCTTCAATACTTCAGAGTTTTGAAGCATCTTGGTGATTCATTTTTACCTTGACCTGATTCTCATTATATGTTCATTCATAATAGTACCATTAAATACTATGACTTTTCCTTTTCATTAAACCAACATTGTTTTGAGTTATTATGTATAATAAGTATTGTCAAAATATTCTGAGGATTAATTTCATCCTCGTGAAATATTTTTTGTTCGATGAGTGAACAATTAATTAATTTTCAAATAATAAATATGTGCGAAATAATATATTTTCTTGTATTATTAATTGTTCCGATTACATTTGGCACGATATCACTGTATGACGGAAAAGAAAAATTTGAGTACAATTGTCATGTAAAGTTTAAGGAGCCAAAGGATTTTAGTTGTGCATGTATTACAGGAGTGTTAGAAGTTTTGTTATACAATCTTATTGAGAAATCTTTTTGTCACGTACTTTTTTAGAGAGTGGATAAAATCATACTTTATTTCGCTCTTCTTATAGATGGAGGCTATTTCGTGGAGAAAATTGCAATGAGAGCAGACTAATTGGAGGTGAACACTTTTGTACTGATTCCTTGGAACTGAATGTGAGTTGAAATATCTTATGAAAATGTAAAATGCGGGGTGAAGGTCCCTGGCTTTATAAGGGTGCATGGTTTACAGCCTTTGTGCTTTGATTTGTGACATAAAGTCATTGTTAAGTTTGGAATAATTATATTTCAGGTTTCAAGGGTTGAGAAAATCATGGACAACCTGGAACAGCTATTTATTCTTCAGAAGAGTGGAACTGCTACGTTAATATCAAGCAATAGCAGCTTAAATCTTAAAACGGATGAAATTGATACTTGGATTACAGCTAGCAGTTGGACTTTAACAAGCGTGGATGGAAAGTCCACCGTTTGTTTGTCATCTCATGAAAATGATTATTGTCACTTTTCAAATATTGATATTAACTCTGTAGGAAATATAACAGAAGGTTGCAGTATAAATGACAAGCGTGTTTCTCCTCAAATCTGCAGCGACATAATGTTCGATGAAACAGGTAAGTGATGATTGTTCCTCTTATAAACACTTCCTTTTCCCCTTACTTATTGTTGGACTACTTGGCTAATAATAAACATGTTCTGCATTCAGGTGACAATATTTGTGAAAAAAACGTCGTTGCACGAAGGGGCAGAGTATTCGTGGCGGCACCAGGAATGAAGATTAGTTATGTTTCGCCAGGAACTAAAACTGTTGGTGAAGAAGATGAAGATTTTTTTATAAGGGACAAAAAGCAATATCAATTTTCTGCTCCGACAATCTCCGATAATAAAATTATAACAATCGTGTGGAATTCTTTCAACAAGGAAGTGGATTATATTTTAAAATTGGCTAATAGAACTACGGAAAGCAAAAAGTCTAATTCCCAGAGGGAAAAATTAGTTGGTAGTTTCAAAGTGTTAGATTTGTGCGGTAGGATTATGAAACTGAGTTGTCCTGATCACTATGTAAATCCAAATCTTATTGTCACTTCCATTAAGATATTTAAAGACTTACTACGGACAGATTTTCAATATGGAGAAAGGACAAGTTTTCATATTCTTGAGAGAATTTCAAAAGCTTTGCTGCAGTGCCTTAACGAAACAGTGCCATTTAACTTTACTACTGATTACTTGTGTAATGACCAGGTATTGAAATCTTATATTTTACATGCAACTGTAAATTAAAGGAAGTATATAAGAGTTGATTCTTAACATTATATAGGGAGTTCCAGAAGGGGACTACTTTTACTATGGACGAAATGGAACTTTGGATATACTTGATACTGCTGCCAATCCAAAAAATAAAGAGCCTACCATCGAAACAGTATGGAAAGTATTTTACAATGCACATTCATTATGCTTCAATTACTTTGACGCGAACGACCATCATAAATTTACGGATATGATGATCTCTCTTTTTCAAATCCCAATTATCTACAAATTATGGTAGGTACTAATACAGTATTGTAAATGATGTTTCCCTTTAAAGTATACCTACCTTGTTTATTCTAATCTCTTTGATTTGAGTAATGGCCTTTTCACTCATGTTTACTAATGGCACATTTATTGGTATAGGACTGCTGATTTCCAAATTACTAAGATGGCTTTAGGTGGATTATTTGGTGACCAATTAGTACAACAAACAAATTTGGCTTATTGTGCAGCATCTTCTCGTTTGGACTCACAATTCCCTTGGGATTTAAAGAGACCTACACCATTAAAGCGACCGAAAAGGTCTTCTACTGCAAACGATGATTGTGTGAAATCACCTACGGATTTTCCTTCGTGTAAATTGTAAATAAGTAATTTAGTGAAGCTTTATTTTAATATTTGTATGCTTTGTGAAGTAAGTGTTGCTAGTTTGTCTGCTAACTGTGGATTTGGTAGTACTGTATTTATTGAAACTATGTGTCTATAAACTAAATACATCATTAATGTATGACAAAGTAATAAGTGCAACCAATTTTCATGCACGATTAAATCATGTCCCTTAAAGCCATTATCGTCCCCACTATCATTTAGATTTTAAACATACAATACATATCAGTAGATACAAAAAATACAAGTTAGTTAATAGCTGATTTTAAGTTTATAAGTACCGCAATGAGATATTAGAAATAAATATTACAAAACATTAAACACTAAATAGTTTAAAGTATAATGTATTTTCAATTTAATAACGGGCAAACTAACCGGTAATATTGAAGTTTCGTTTTCACATAAACGACCTCAACAAAAATTTGAAATCAATTTGTAGTAGTAAATGGTAAATGAACTCTACATTCTGTATAATTGTTTACAAATCATTGTTGTAATGTTTGGCTTTTTTATAACATAATAATGTTTAGGATTTAGGTAGGAAATACTCCATAAATATGTCGACAAATCAATGATAATCAACGATTTTCCATAGATATCAACCAATGGATGAAACATTGGTTACATCTGGTGTAATGGAGCTGGGTAGAGAGACTCGCCAATTTAGATCGGAAGCTGCATTAGAAAATGTTGTGCCTGAATTTCTGATGGTGTTTTGAGCAGTGTAGTCACGTAAACTCCATGTGAGGTTTGCCAGCGATGATGTTCCGAAAGGCCTGTACATTTGCTGGAGATTTGGTTGATCGAACTTATGAGAATCGTAATTGTTATACATATTCCTTTCGACACCGTGGTTGTCGTCGTAGAAGCTTTTTGCATCCAAAAGATTTTGTAGTCTGTCAGTGACTTGATGACTAATCTTGACAGATCGGAACTGTGGTGTAGGTCTGGATTTCACAAACTTCTTTACAGCACGTTTGAATGTATTCGAATGTTGCAAATACTTAAATTTTACATGAATTTTACGCTGTTCAGGAAACATTAAAATTTGTGGCTTTGGCCATCTGTCTGATCCGGGTATGTCACTCATTGAAGAATCAACAAAGCTTCTAGCATTTTCTTCCGCAATTGCCCACTCGGGTGAATCAAATCTTATATTTTGTAGCACAATAATTTTGTTTGCTTCACGAAGACAGTTCATCTCATCTTCAATGTCATCTAAGTTTAAAGGAAGAAGATGACGTACATTTTCGTAATGAACAAAATGGATCGTTTCCTCTTCAGGCATTTTCTCCATGTAGTTTTTGATATATTGGACGTTATTGTATAGAATTTCTAACATTTCCTTCTTATCCCATGCCTGTAAGCGTAATAAAAATATTTTTTACTAAAAGTGAAGCTAAAACAACAACTTTTCATGCAAAATATCATATGAAGTATCTAGGTTTACCCTGAAACCTTCTCTCTTAGCTGCAGGCTTAATAATTTCAGGGATATTTTGAACATCATAAAGCCACATCTCCTGTAGTTTCTTCTCCGCCTGTGATCCAGGGCTGGTTTCGTCTTCATACACGTTAACTCTGTATTTCACTGCCCCAACCAACATGCTCTGACCCCAATGACCAGCTAGGACAACTCTGTAATAATTAACCATTTCACAACTGTCACTTTAGCTCACATAATAATTTATCCCAAAATGAAGGGTTTAACAATTTCTTACTGTTTATAATGGTGAGGATATCCTTGCCATGGAGCCGGGTTGATCGTTGAAGCCTGTAAGTGTCGAATTTCTGCAATATCATTACATTGATGATCCTGTGGGTCATCATGCTGTTTCCAAACACCATCAATATGGGCATCAAGGAAGATGTTAATTTTCTGTGATCTTGCATCCCCAGAACCTGAACCGACACGATTCAGCGTAGCAGAGTAAAACGCAATATTTTTATCTTCGTTGGGAGTCTGAAACTGCTGTTGAAAATTACTTTCCCGAGAGGGTTTCATTGCTTCATACGGATCCTTTAAATTTTGATATGAATGTCCATTATTTATTTCGATTACTGAGTAGCGTCCTTGATTAGGGTCCATTCTGGACGTAAACGTCATTCTTTTTGCCTTTATGGTGTAAAATTTACTGCCATATGTCATAAACTGATTGAGCAATCTTCTGCTACACAATATGTTGGGTACAGCATCGGTTCTACAAAAATGATACATAGAAATACTCTTTTTGTATATTTGCATAAAATAATGAAACACAATAATATAATGACAAACTACTAATAGATTGCAAAGATGTGTAAAAGTTTAAGTTACTGTGAAGAAAAGTTATTTTTCAGCCATCTTAATTTCACAGAACCTTGATTCCAATCGTTAAGCCGGAAAAGCTTGAAAGACAAACTTGAATCCACACTGGGGTTTGTTGAAGTTACGGAATCTTCGGAGGCACTGTCATCCTCACTAGAGGTGCTGTTACTGCTGCATTCGTGATCGTACTCTGTATCACTACCTTCACTTATTTCCGAATCTGTAACCCAACTTGACTCGGTATCCGTCGTATCCCTTGCAAGTTCTTTCTGTTCATCAATCTTCAAAGGTGTCGATAATTTTCGGGCTCCCCTAAGTGGCTTCGATCTGATTTTGCTCAACTTCTCGATTAAGGCAGTGCCTTTTAGATTAGGGTGACCTGATTTTTCCAATGTGCCTATAATCCCCGAGTGCTTCGACGGTACCTGGATAGCCTTCAGATCTTTGACATTCCATCTTTGTGGGTTCTGCCCGTACGCATAGCCTTGAGGAAGTATTCCAACAAGCTTGACTTGGTAATCGTACGCCCCATTCATATTCAGGTTTTAATCTGAAGAGAAAGAAGAGGAATTAATACTTAAAAATTGTAGGCATGTACATCTAAATATTTGTAATGTTATAAATCGAGGCTTTAACTTTTCTAAATGCAACTCTCGTACAATACTGAAGCGTGTCAGTTTTATCTCTGACTTGCTTCACAGGAAATGAAAAAATCAATATCATTCATATTTTATGTATTTCAAAATGAAAACTATCATAAATAAACAATTCGGTTAAAAAATATTGATACATAATATCCTGGAAACGGTAACGTTATCAACCTAATACTTCAGTCAGTCGGTTCACTCTGACAATGTGACAATACGTTCTTCAAAGACTTCGTGGAACACTCTTGAGGTTGAGACCATGAGACTCTGGAGTCTCATGGACAGTTTTAGATGTATACTATACGGAATAAATCATAGCTCACATGCAAAAATTACATGAAAATTTGACTACCTAAATTAAAAATTATGTCGCATCTCCTTAACTATTTAGAAACCTAAATTAAGAACCTTCTGTTTAATAACTGCCGACTTAGCCTGACGAAACACCAAACCTCCAACACTAATCTTTACAAGATACGCATAGAATATGCTCACAACTATGAGCTATAATTGGGTTTTTACTTTTTACTAGACCAATCTTTATAATGCATGAAATGATTGTTATGAGACTTCATAAAATAATATGTACCTGTATATGAAAAATCATTAATAATTTAAGCTTGCTGCTTACGCTAAAGCTCTATAACGTTGTGTCATTCAGTGGAATATAGTGGATTCGTACTGCCCTGTGCCCAAATATTGGCAGCTACTTTATTGTTAGGTACTTAATCTACTTAAATGGCAAATGGTATAGAAATCAGATCTAAATGGCGCAGTGGATCAGTGGATCTTCCACCTTGGAAGTCTCTGGAGGAGCTCTGTTCCGGAAACTGCAAGTGATGACTAAAGCGTTAATAATAATTTCAATTTGTAATAGAAGAACAAACATACATTTACACTGCAGCTAAAAGCAAAAATACAAAATTACGATTTCTTTTATATTTAAGGTATAACTAATATTTATCACAGTATTAAATTGATATATGGACAATGTAATATTAATATAAAAATACTTATCAGTGTACCTGGTTTTGTCTGTTGTCTTGTGTAGACCAAATAAATCAAATCTTCAGCAGGTTTTTATTCCAAATCCAAATATACCTCTCAATTATTTATACAAAAATCCTCTTCTGTGGTAAACGAGAAAAAATCCAGCTCGAACTTGAAATACATACTATTATTTCACTAAACCATGGTCAATGTTACACTTGCCCGGAACAGCCTAGCCTGGAAGTAATTAATACAGTTCAAGTTTAATTAAATGCACTATTCGGTATAATATATTGATACGAGGACATTGCAGTCATTGCACCAAGAAGGTTGCTGTGAGGCTTGAAGAATACATAATAAGGTATGTTGTTGGTGGTCAATGAAATGAACTGAAAGTTAGGTCGGGCGTTCATTGACTATCTGGTTTATTTGATTGTAAGGTTGACTTACTTTAATAATAACAATAGTAACATTATGTACAAAGTACAAGCACTAACAATGGGAACAGTTTATAGTTTACCAATTGCCAACTGTTTGTTTTCTGACTGTTGAGTTTCAGTTTGCTCTCGGATTCAATAACACCACAGCTTAGGAGTTTTTAAGATGGAAGGATGAGACTGCCATGACCATACTGCTGGAGAAGAATTAATTTCAGTTTTTCATTAAATGTAATGTAATTATTATGTTTAGTCTCAGTATCAAGTGTCAGTAGCAATAAATAATTACTAAATGCCAAGTTGCAATTTCTCTATGCGGGCAAGCAAGGGTTGTACACTGGCAGCTCTGTAATGTATTAATCGAATATGCTTTTGCTTATTGTAGAATAATATATACCTACGTACTATTAGAATGAATCTAAAGATATAAATTAGGGAGAGAATGGTTGTATTAAAATAAAATGCTTTATCCTACATGCAACCTACTGTAAAAGTTCATGTACAAACAGCGAACCATGTCGCCAACTCCAAAGTCGTCAATCTCGTCAATCGCCGTATCTCCCCAACTGCATGAATATTCTGCTTATCAAATTATGCAAATTCAGCTTTTCTTTGAAGTGTAACAATAACTACGACTCTATCGCTATACTCCACAGAAAAACAACTCTTATATTTACATGGAATGCTGAATCAGCGTCAATATTTTTAAGGATTGGAATAGTAGAAAGATATGAAATAAACTTTATGCACTTCATGATCTCGATATTTGTTTAGAGATATGTTTTGGTAGCTGCTGGAACCTAATGCCATAGCGCACGACGTACGCTACGATAATGTGTAACTCGATCCTAGCATATATTGACCTTCAGTAATCTTGTCAACAAGTGTTAAATACAGTTCATATACTGTAGCTATTTGTGTAAAGCAATATGTGTTCTATAATACATATAACATTTTATGTGTTTCTCACGATTCATTCAGGGTCCACAGGTCCAGCGAGTACAGTCATGCATAGGATGTAACATGATCATAAATAACACATACACACACATAATATTATAATACAAATAACTTTACCTATGGGTTGTTTGCCATGCTTGCTGAGTGAGTAAAACAATAAGATAACAGCAAAGCGCACATACTGGGTTGTCCTACACAAGAACACTTGCAAAACTTTTGTTTAAGTTCAAATTGAACCATGGTTAGCTATATTTAAGCAGTAGCTGCTTTCACGATTGAACTCAAGTCGTTCAAACTTTCAAACGATAGATTGAATTGATCAAGAACGAATGATTGAACAGTTTAATCAATTGTTAACTATCGCAAGATTCTTCATGCAAATAGGACGTGTGTCTGTCGGCCTGTATGTACGATAACTCACGAACGGTTTGAGATAATGGCTTCAAACTGGTACTGGTATATTTTGAGAAATGAAAAATCGGCGTATTTAATTATAGGTACATGTAGTCAAAATCGTTGCATACAGCTTTACATGCTAAGAATTTACATGCATGTCCCAGTTAATGTTACCGTGTCAAACTTCTTTCTACAGCTGCATATGGTCTATTCTTGAAAATTACATATTTATTTAGACATCGAAAGCAAAAAGGCTGCTACCTCCACCGATGCTAATGAAACTTTCAGGCTCGACATTCTTTACATTACACATAGGTATTTAATAGATTAGTATGCAACCCTGATTGTTCTTAATCCTACATAATTGAACGATATTGTTCGATATTTACATAAACGTAGCAGAATTAAATCATACCATATCACATTTTCACATTCATTACCCACAAGCCAAAATTACTCTAAGAACGCTTGGAAATGAGTTATCCATCTGCAAAATAGCATATTATCTGAATTTGTGGGTAGGTGATTCATTTTACCACAACTAATTAAATGATATTGTTACTTTATTACTATTGATTAGACTAGAAGACTGTAGACCGTTCTATTTGCTGTAGAATTAGCATAGACTGTAGATGCAACCACACAGTTTGTATTTTAGTATTTCAAATTGATGTTCAAACATTTCATGTGTGCATACAGATTATTAAGTAATTTCAATTATGATTATTACTATAATATGAGTTGATAATTTGATAACGAGGCCAGGTTTATTTTCCATGAACCTAATTACAAATACCATATCTACGTCAAAACTCAAGTTACGTGTACTCACATAATACACCAACTAATCTATATATTAAATTGCATAAATTAATGCGTATCTTTTTATGCAATTTCTCCCTGCAATTCAGGATAGTTATAACTATTTATCGTGTAATAATGTAACGTGTTATTAATATTATGTAATGGTATTATGGCATTGACCATGCCACTTTGGTACTGCTGTAGAAAATATGGAGAAAATCATATCTTGCTCTTCAACTCTTAATCTGATTTATGGACCCTTCATAAAACTGACTGGTAAAGTTTGATGTATTCAATATAATGTGCAATTGGGCCAATATAACTCGGGAAAGGACGTAACTATTCTGAAATGGATGGCTCGAGAGGGTTTTATTTTTTTGGGGAGGTCTCCGATGTAAAACGAGCAAATCTGCGTAACCCAAATGTTTGTAAAATTTAACTCTTTTCTATGGACTCTGGGGGAGGCTGAGATACGTAGATACGCGGTTGAACTTGGGAACATACTCATTGCGGATTATTTTGGCAAACAAGGAAAAACTGTAATGAAAAGAGAGCACCAGTACTTTCGTCTGCTGTAACAATTTTCTGATTTCCTCATATTGTACGTGAAGCAATTATTAAGCATATCAAGAAGTCTTACTAAGTATCTAGCTATAGGTGGATTATTCTTTTCTGTACACCTAATACTAACTGTAAATTAACTACTGCCTATTCGTTGAAGTTAAAGTGTACATTACATAAACTCACTAATGGTAACTTGACTACTGACTAACTATAGGTACATGAAGGTAATTTAGGTATTTTCAAGCCTATAGACATAGGTTATGATACATACACATGCTTCTTAAGCTACCTTTGTATTTTGTATCTGTAAGTATTTTGAATCTTTAATAGATTCAAGCTAAAAATATTTTGCGGTATATTTTGTCAAACTAACTTCTGCCTAACTAACTACAGTGCACAGTAGATAGGACACGTGTATATCTGTACTATTGTATTTAGCCTTCTTCGAAATTGATCTCACGTAATGTGTTATAAATTACACTTATAAAATATTAGGTCATAAAACAACCAAATAGAGATTTACAATATATTATATCATATACTGCCCGTATTTAAACAGAAAATGATGAAAAGAATATAATGACTCCTTATAGTAATAATAAGCTATAAGTCTACTTAGCTTTGTAAGGATTAATGTTATCTTGAAAATGCATTTGCTTTATTACGTGTTAAAGTGTTAATATTAGAGTTAAGCTATTTAGTTGTTCTCTTCCCTTCTGCACGTTCGTCCACCATTGTTTGAAGAACGATGGTACTTTAATCTGGGGATAGATAATAATGTGTTGGTTTACTTATCGCTTACATCGTTTCATCCATGTGTTCGAGGTTCCCTGAAAAACATGCGAACAACATGCGACAAAGTTCATTTATCAGAATAACTTTTGTCTATAGGGATAAAGATTCTGAATAAGTAAGTTCCAGCTTCTGCTGCTCCAGTTCTCGCTCTTCAAAATTAAAATGAGTTCCAACTTGTATAACAAAGGTTCCATGGGTGAACTCAATGAGAGCAATAAAGAATCGGCTGTTCCTTTTCTGCCAAAAACGTTAAGCCCATCTCTTATTATTCAAAGTGAGAAGACCATTTCTACTGAGAAAATCCCACAATTTGAATTAGATATCGATTCAAATTCAGACTTAAAAAAGTCCAAAAGTTCACTAAACAGTAACAAAAATCAAGGATGGAAGAAATATTTAGGTCTCATTTATACGCTACTTTCTACCAACAGTTTTTCATTGAATTCCACAATTATGAAAACTGCTTCGCATGTTCATCCTTTCAATGTGGGCTCTTTTGCATTCCCCGTCTCGGCGGTACTGACTTTACCTTTCATTCTGTACACTCTGTACTACGAGAAGAAACCGGTGTTGACGAATATCCTTCCATTGCACAAGAATAAGAAAACAGTTTTCTTTATGTGGGTAAGTAGTAAACATCAAAATATGGGATTTTTACTTTCTTCATGCATAGAATATTCAAAATATAACCCTACATATTGTTTGTATAGTTTCGATCCGTAATGAGCTGTGTGATTTCATACCTTCTAATATACACCTTCAAATACATAACCGTGGCTGATGCTCGAACAATTCTCGCCAGTTCTGTCATTTCTGTATATTTCTTTGGTTGGTTATTTCTTGGAGAGAAATGCGGAGTAGTTCCAATTATCACAGCTTTAATGGCTTTACTAGGTATTGGCATAATGACCCGACCTCCAATTTTAACAGGCGCTGAATCTTTTGATGACGACACATTGGTAAGTCTTAAGTCCACAAAATTTACACAGGTAATTATTAACTCTAAAATTGGTTTATTAAAATTCTTCCTAAACTTGTGATTTTAGATTGGTGTTGGTCTCGCAATTGCATGCATGTTGGTCGTCACCATCATCTTAATTTCCGTCAGGTTCCTAAACCATGTGCACCATGGTTTTCTAAACTTTTTTCTTTACACTTGGGGAACGGGTCAAAGCTTTGTTCTCGCCTATGCCTTTGGAGTATTGGAGGTTCCACAAACAGGTCATGATGTTGGAATGATGATCGCTATAGGATCTCTACTGGTTTTGGGCAACACGTTTCTAGTGCTGGCTTTACAAGTTGAGGAAGCTGGGGTTGTTGCTTTGATTCGAACAAGTGAAGTCATTTTCACCTTCTTCTGGCAGATGGTCATTTTAGGTGTTTATCCAAATGCGATCAGGTATTGTCTTTATCTTTTACAATCTTTATATTAAGATATTATAACTTTTGGCATTTTTTCAGTTCATTATGTTTTTTTAAATTCTAGCATTATCGGTGCAATACTTGTAGTTACGGGAGTTGTGGTTGTAACTGTACGTAAAAGGCTTGCTTCCATGCCTGAGAACAATCGAACAAGAAAACGATTCGCATTCCTTTTAAGATAAAATGACATTTAAACGAATGAATAATAAATTCAGGTTTTAAAAAATTCTCTTAACTTTTTAAGAGGATCGTGTTTATTTTTTCTTAGTGCATCGCAGTAACATTATTACAATAACACTAACTTCATCCACGCTATCGGCAAACTAAATTTGCTCACAATGTAAAGTAGATCTAAGAAGTTGTACATATTCCAAAAATCGCTATAATATGGTACCTAATATTCACTCACGCCTACAACTTGTGAATAACGCAGTACACTGAAACTGAATGTAACCTTGTAAGTTGCAGCATGTACGTCATACTGCACCAGTACACACATCTTTAATCATTAAATGTCCAGGTACAGCAATCTCCACAGGTACTTTTAAAATGACTTCCAATTGCTTTTATTCTTTAATGTGGCTACTTATACTAAGTAGTCATTATAATCACTACAGGTTGTACACACAAATGTTCATTCAATATGTATAAGAAATAAGAACTAATCGCACCTAGTTTACACTCCAGTAAATAACTTTTGTTGGAATCACGCATCACTGCACTGTAAAATCCTGATAGTTATGTGTGTACATAAAATATAAAGGCTATACATTACATGCGTGTTTACAAAAATTATAATTGTACAACTAATATTTTAACCGACATGTTAAGAACTGCATGTACACTATACCGTTTCTCATGGTGTATTCATCTACTAAAATTTACAAGTAAACAACATTTACAAATTCATGTTTTGCACAGATATTTCAACTAAATCACAGCATTGACTCAATGGCAAACGTTCAATATTAATCGCTATACAATATCTTTGCGTTAAAGCCATTTCTTCAGTATTTTAATAAAATTAATTAAATTTGTAGCAGCAAACCTCTCTGTTTCACTTGACTTGTTTGTATTTACAACGTTTGTAGTACATTTACCATTTACTTAATCTACACGTATTATATAATTCATATCAATGTCATACTATACCTACTAGTTAATAAATTAAAACTCCAGTTTTAGGATATTTCTATATTGTAATCATTCATATAACAATTGTAATAGCTGTCCTAGACTTGACTGTAAGGTACATACACAGACAAAGCACCTATTGATTTCGCTTACGCTATAAAACCTAATTAATCTATAACACATTTTATTATTTAACAATTTTAAGGCGAACAAATAGTGTCATTTATAACTGTAGATCCCATGCATTCGAAACCTGGTAAAGAATTCCAAAACTGTAGTCTTTGCTCAAAGGGTGCTCGGATCATCCCAGACGAATCTTTATCAGCTAAACTCATGTACAGCAAAGGTTTTCCTCTCTGAACAGGATTCCAAGTATTCCCATTAACATCCGATGCTTTCCTATATAGTTTATGTAACAAATTCGTATTAGATACCTAACAATGATTTGTGACAATAATAGATATTTAATGTATCTTAAACATAAAAAGGTGTTAACGATTTTTACCCATTCGTTGCAAATTCACTCCAAAGTCTGACAATTTGATGTGAAAATTCATAGTCTGGATGCCCGGGCCAAATCGTACTTAAAAGAGGATGAAGTCTAAAAAATAAGCTCATTTCATCTCCGTGGCATATACCTGCAGAAGTTGAAAGTAAAATAAGCAAATGAAAATCTTATATACCAATGATGCAATCTCTTGCTTAATGTTCTTTTTCGAATTCTTACCCCAATGAGGCTGTTTATAGCCTAAAACATGTTTTCTAAACATCAAAATTGCGTCTGCAATAAGTCCATCGGCTAAAATAGGTATCTTAAGTGTTAATCGCATGTATACTTGTCCAAGACCAAAAACTCCAGGGTTGTTGTAATGGTAAAGATATACAGGAGCTACTTTGGAGTGCAAATGAGCCATTTCCGTTAGGGGTTGAAAGAAGCACGAGTCAGAAAACAAGTCTACCATATTGTACATGGTATCAGTACTAATCGAACTATTTCCAAGATAATAGTTCCAAATTCTGCTGGAAACTTCTCGTTGAGAATTTCGTGAAAGATGTTCATAGTCGAGAATTGTTGGTGCATGCCGGGTCCAATCCTTGTTAAGTTCATCCACACAAGTTTGGTTACGAACCATAGCTGTAAAAGACAAATTGTTCATTAATTTTTATAATTAAAGAGTCTTCGTATTCAACAAATTTTATATACTGACTTACATCCAGCATATATAAGTCCTTCTTGTGAATTCACTCCAGTAATAATTGGAACTCTGGAAACGATTTCCCCCCGTCTTAAAATATTTCTCGGGTGATCAGACAAAAATGTTTCTGTGTCATTTTCGTGTTCGTGTCCACTCTCGACAGTCGGTGCAAAAACATCCAGTCGATCATGAAGCAAATCCAAAGTGTCTCTGAATACTTCAGTGATTCTCCAGGCGCTAACACCTTGAAGACAAGAAACAAGCTCTTCGGATGAGCTTGTCGGGCAGTCTAATTTATTTGCAAAATGCACTGCTTGTTCTTTGGGCTTTCGAACAAAACCCCAGTGATTAAGAGATGTACCACTCATCGTTATAGCACGTTGAAACAATCCTTTAGGTATAAAATATGAAAATGTCAGTATCAGTTTTCATTGCAATTATATTACGCTACTCTAACCTGCATAATTGAAAAATTTAAACTTACCTTTGGACATTTGAGACAAAGTATGCAAGTGAACTGATGCACCTGAAAAAATTAAAATAATCTCATCTCATAAACGTTCATTATGTACCTACTAATTACAAAATCTGAATTTACTACTCACCCCCAGCAGACTCTCCCATTAAAGTGATCATATTGGGATCCCCTCCAAAATTGGCAATATTCTCCTTTACCCATCTCATTGCCATCACTTGATCCTTCAGCCCCACTATAGAAAATATCATTTTTAATGCTAATTCGTTTCATAAGCGATAGCTTACATACCACCGTATAATGACTAATGACATGTTTAAAAAACTTACTGTTTCCACGAACTACTCCATCTCCAGTGTTTAAAAATCCTGTATCAAACCAACATATACCAGATGAAAGTTACTACCTTTTCTGATGCATGATAGTGTGTATAAATTAATCAGTTATTTGTGATTAGATTAGACGATTCTAGCACTAAAGGCTTACCGAACACATTCAGTCTATAGTTGGTAATAACGAGTACAACATCTTGGTCCATGAAATATTCAGCTCTATAGTCACTTCCTCGGCCAAACATGTACTACAAATAATTTATCCAAAAATGCATATTATTATATATATCCATCGATTTGAATACACATTATGGGTGCTCGAAATATCTTTATAGTTTAATGTTACTGTAAAATATTTACCATTCCACCGTGGACAAAGAAAATTACGGGTAGCAATCGAGAGTCTTTTGTATCATTCAACTGGAAAAAGTAAACAATGATAAATATAAATGACTATATTATACTCTAAATTTCGTAATGATTAATAATCAATTTTCATCTAATTGATTTTACTTAGACAATAATTCTTAATACCTACCTATCGAAATTATGTATGACAATGATGATGCAAAAGGTGTCTCATACACATACTTAGAACGAACACAGGCACAACTATTAAGAGTGCTTTACTGTACTAGCAAAATAAAATGTGCAAGCAATTTTCATATGGTTTATGAGTACTAAGGTCTTAAATCACATTTTATTAATTTGCAACATCGTTTACACAATAATCCATATGAGAAGGATAGTGCTATATACTGCTTAGAATTCTTAATTCCTCATGTATCATGACATGAGACTAATAAATCATGGCTATTCACTATATTCCCTTTAGCTTCTGTTGAAATTTAAAAGTAATTGTACTTCATCTGCTCGCGAATAAATTAAAGAGTAACAACACAGCTTATAATATTTTATGTCGTAATTTCTTATTGAATGAAAAATTACTTTAAGAAAAGTTTTAGGTAAATGATCCAATTCTGTATAAGAAATGCATTTGTGTAGAAGTCTTCATGGACATTCCCTTATTGCAATTTACCATTTACAGAACATCATCAACAATCTTCTCATGTATCGTAGACATTCTTACTGTCATTACTTAATGCAGTAAAAGTTAATTACAAGGATAAAGTCATTCAGCCTTGCTTTCCATACTGGAATACTAAGTAATATAAAATACTAACAATACAAACAGTCGATTGAGCAAAGCGGACAATCGAAAAAGCGTGAAGTAATAATTTGACAAAACCGACCAGCTTTATCTGCAGTAGGAATCCTTAAATTATACCTATATCTATTGTGCGCCTATAATTGTAGTTTGTCAACAGCCTGTATATTATAGTAATTAACCAATTCATTCATCCATTCTCTCCTATTATGCTTTGACAAGAAATGTATTTTGACGGAGTGATCTGATGCAATATCAGCAAATCTGTGGTTTGGTTTATGTTAGATGCGATTATATTTTAGTCTACAATACATCTATCTAGCACAACTTATTTGGTATAATGTACATAATACTAATACACTATATACTTACATGATATAATGCTAATAAAATATAATAATAAGCTAATCTACTTATATGATGTGTGATGCGGTGCACGGTAACACTTCATGCTCTGCAAAATCTGTTTGGTGTAGTAACATTGTACCACAACATTATTATCTCAATATAAAGTAAAGAAGCGATACAACAAAAAGGTGCACAGAAATTAGTGTTTTGTAAACTAGGTATCCCTAGGTCTACGCGGTCTGTCTGCTTATTGCATCGTACCTTCTACAATCATTACAGAAATCATACAACACGTGGCAAATATTATTCAATAAATAATATCCACTTGCAATCACATGTATGAATACCATGCAAATCATCGTGTATATAAAGCTAACAACTAACTAGCAAGAACAAGACACAAGTATATTCTATGCCGTTATGACGTGTGTTGAATACATTTTGTGCAGTGGTGTAGACACAACATGCATATAAAAACACATTTCCTAGTATTGCATTACTGCCATTATTAGTCCAAAATTATTATTTACAAAAGGTACACACTGCAGAATAAAATATGAATGTAAAACTACCAATAGTATCTTATTATTAATAACGTGCTCCATCATTTAGTTCCTTCAGATGCGAATTTAAGAATCGAGTTAGTGAAGCAAGTTGTGTAATAAAGTATCCTAATGCCAACTATAGCTACACTACTGTGTATATTAACATTATCAGTTACTATTATAGTACAAGTACTAAATTAAAATGTAAAAATGAAACTTATGTGTGGCTAACTATGTGAAGTAGTAAAACCGACATGAGACTATTATTAAAGTCATGTAATTCAAATTTGATTACAATAATATCAATTCTTGGACATTAAATGTTGGTAATTAAGGTATGAGACTCTTT
Organism: Pogonognathellus flavescens; assembly: GCA_019776165.1. Classification (NCBI taxonomy): domain Eukaryota; kingdom Metazoa; phylum Arthropoda; class Collembola; order Entomobryomorpha; family Tomoceridae; genus Pogonognathellus; species Pogonognathellus flavescens. Next base: position 23,713 of record JABASD010002319.1, read on the forward strand.
TGCCAACTATGATACCGTGATACCTTTAACAGAAGTAATACCAGTAGCAGGATAATAATAAGTATATATAAATGGCTATCTGTACTTTAATACTAACTTAGCCAAACCTTCCAAGCCAAGTCATTAGCTATACATAATGTAATATTAGTTTGACATCACAAGGTATTCACTCAAAATTCACACGTTATTTCCTTATACACACAACATCTGAAGGAAGGTAACGTTTACTTTATACTTACTTCATATAGGTAACTAAAGTACCCATGTACTATATATCTAATAAATATGCACATGGTAATTGTATGCTTGTGTGGGACTATTAGCTACCACAGTTTGTGTGTGTATGCATCAACGTGACAAAGCAGATAAATTAATTTGCTGCTAATCATTTTATGAGATTACAGCAGAGGATACTTATTTATCATGGTCTAATGTTCTCCTCGCTGTGCGGGACTGTATTTATTTTTAATACTAAATTGGAATTACAGTAAAGGCCACAACAATTTTAAACTTAATAAGCTAAGGAGTATAGCCTTGACCAAAATTTTACACTACTCGCACCACACTAAACTACGCTATCATGGAATGACATAAAATAATATTATTGCCTACATAGGTACACAGGAGGTGTGTGCGTGTGTGTGATAAAATTATAAGTAGATGTAATTTTATACCTGATAGCAATCTGCATCTCTACGCAAATGTATGTACATGAATTGTACATGGATACAGTAGTAGTTCTAGTTTGCTAGAAAATACTACAAGTCTTGTTCTTATGCAGGTCACACACTTAATTTTACTACTGACTTAAAATCAATATTTACATAAAAGACTTAGCTTCTGCAAATTGGAAATATTAAGACAAACAAGCGAATTTAAACTAATCCAACGAAGCATGACCAAAAACATAATTACATGCACATTAAAACATGCAGTTCTACTTAATTAATTTACAATCATCGTAAATCAAAGAGAGGATTAGCAGCATACGCATAAGTCGTAAACATTCAAACTATTTGTATGGTAAATGTCTAAGCGTGTAGAATGTTGTTATTATGCAACTAGTGCCAATTGTGTACGCTCTGTGCTAGCAAAAGTATAAATATGCAGTGTCGTTGCGCAACATTATCATTTTCTAGGGCATCTACCTAAACAAATTTCTACTTGTACTATTGTGCATACACCACTGGACTCTTTAAATACACGAGATGACTTCAACAATTAAAACGCTGTTTTTTATACTCACGCTTCACTGACATAGTTTTAGATGTTTTCTTTTTGTGGGAGTAAATGGAATGTAGTGTTGTATTACAATTAGAACTTAATGTATGATCTGATCTACCTGAATTGAACACATGTAAATGAAATAGAGAATAACAATTAAACATACAGTGCTTATCGTGTCCGTGTGATTATGTATTATAAAATTGTAAATATCTTTAAATAGTTATACGTTTTATTTGGATGATTCGACCTATAAGACCTAAATACTAACAGATGTAAGGAACAATCAGTTAGTGAAACGAAAAAATACTTACTTTTGGAGTGTAAATATTTAAGTTGAGACAATCCTCGTGACCGTGCACTGCTTGAAGGAACAGGTCGTACTGCCAACACATGTAACCGTAACCTGTGGCATCTCGTACACCGTTCCATTTGGCTGCTTTCACAGGAGGCTAAAATAAAATAAAATAAAATAATCGAAATTAAATTACAATTAACTAAAGCATAATGAATCGATAATTCAAAAAAAAGTTTGGTTGTAAAAAAATTTAACCTTTAAAGATTTAAGAATATTATGACTGTAGGTCGGTATATTCTTTCTTAGTTTCACAAAGGAAAAAAAATAAGAAGAAAATTGTACAGCCTTATCATTTATATTGTCTTATTCTCCCCCATATCAAGTCCATGATTTTTGTAAAATGCAGCATACATTAGCATACTTATTACTTATAAATTAATACAGCAATTGTTTTGTTCAGTAAGATTACAAGATCATTCCAATAATTATTGCGTTATTTACCTGTCAACCTCTTCAATTTCTAGTCTAGGTACAACTCAAGTTCGTTTGCATTCAATTTACGTTTTACCTATTGCATCACGGCCTACAGCGTTTGTTGAATCATACCGTGCACGCACGAACTATTGCAGTTGTTAATCTTGAATACATTACAAGGATGATGACCATTGTAATAGCAGTAAACGATAATATTTTAATTTGTGCAAAGGGTTTACTAAGTATATCATTGCATAACTCAGTGCATACAGCAAATTGAATGTTGTTGATGTTTCTGCTCTGTTAAATTAAAACTGCAACGGGGACGCATCAACATCACTAAAAACGATGGCTTAATAAAATTACAAACATCACCTACAATTTTTCTCACTATTATACTGTATAGAAGTTTCAAACCCAGAAAAATGTCTCGTATTTCGTCATTTCTTATATCTGCAAAATTTCAGGCTTCAGAGCTTGAAGATTTAGGCAATCTTACAGGTAGTCCTTCTCAAACTTTTAAAAATATTTGCTATTTGTTGCACTGTACAAAAATAATTAAATGTACAAACTCCGGATGTTTTTCATTGCATCAAACATTGTACCACAACCTTACTCATACACACACACGTATATAGCAGTAGGAATGAGCTACCAAAAGACATTAAATAAAGTAACCCATATAATACACATGACAATCTGGCAATCTGCGAAAATGTATTCATTGAGCATAGCATAGAGCTTAACATACTTTACAAATTATCAAATCAAAACATGTGCTCATCCGTATGTCATGCTACCATTCTTGCATTCTTACATTGTTTCGTGCAAAAGTGCAAATCTGCAAGTAACAAAGGCAATGGGTATTTGGGTATATGTCTATATAGTAAATGCAAGTCTGCATATTATTATATTATCAATCGTTTGAAATTCCTGTGTTTAGCACATATAAGTAGGTACCTGTACAGATAAAAGAGCACTATACATACTTTTATGGCATATTGCCTTCTATATTGATACATTTATCAAGTTAACATTACAATAATAACTGTAGGAAGTCAAATGTTAAAACTACCGCAATGTACAAGCACTTTTGCAATATCTAGATGTATACTTAAATGTTAAGTACCTACACTGATACTGGCTGAATGAATGAGAGCTAATGTTTATTTTCTTATTTTATTTTTAGTATATCTGCAATCTGCACTGTATCCTTTGTTATATTTAGTTGGGTCAATTTCTACAATGAATTAATGTAGTCAGCTTGTTCTCTATATTTGCGCTGCATTTAGAAACATATTGCATTTCCTACCGCTTTTGTTCAGTCTGTGGTTTACATAGCTGATGATGACAGACAATAAGCAATGCAAATGATCAGCAAACCAAAACAGTCTGAATGAATCTTCGATGCTCAAGAAAGCATTAATAGCATCAACCTTCCGTCATCGTAACCTACTTTAGTGATTATTGTTACCTCTGTGAATAGTGAATAGCTGTCAAAGAAATGACTGACACACTTGCCGTTTTCTTTCGACTAACAATAAAAGTAGCAATATATTTGCGACTAAAGGTGCTAGGTACTATTTATACCAACAAGAACAAGACACCTATGCCATGCTTGTAAATGTAAATGACATGCCTTACAATTGCAATGCATGCAAGCTTATAGCAATAAAGTTGTATGTAAACAAATAAAACGTGCAAGTTTCCTATGCTATACAAACCTACACTTAACATACATTTATTCATACTAAATATTTAAATCATTAACAGTTAACAGCGAAAGGATTCGAGTACATGCCCTGAAATAAAAACTACATACGTGACTCATGCAAAAAGATCAATAAGTACAAGAGCAAGATGCTTACAAATTCAAAAACATTCACGAAGTTCATATACGTTGCCTCTGGTATGAAGATGAAGATCTGCGTGGAAAATCAATTACTTAATATAAAGTCCACTTTATCCGTTTACTCTACTAATATGCAATATTCTATTGCAAATTCTGCAGATAAGTGCTCTTTACGCATAGAGGAAACGCAAACAAATTTATGCGTAGAAATACTACCTCGGAAGTTTCTAGTGTAAATAAACGACACGATCCACTCACTTTTTAATGGTCAGAAAACTATATACATAACATGATTTTAATCAATTGGAATACCTACAACATGAATATTCTCATGTGGCAATACGATTGCTGTAGGAAATACCTACGTACCTAGTTGCCTGAAGGATCTGTAAAGATCACATTCATATATGGATAGGTATATCGAG
>JABASD010002320.1:0-27967 GCA_019776165.1 Pogonognathellus flavescens
CTGTCTAAACGGTATTTAAACAATTTATGACATATTATTGTACAAGTCAAAAATCACGAATGTTTGCAATCGCGACTATTTCTATTATAAAATTGATTTCAAAAATAAGAATACGTTGATTATTTAATTAAGTATAGCTACTAAATATTTAAAACTTTCAAAGATGCTTAATTACTTAATTAAGACAATTAAGATAAGAAGGACTTTAGTGAGCCTTGGTCAGACAGACGCAAGATCTACATAACATATTAGTAGGAAAATTGATTAATTACTTATAAGTAAGTACATACTGATATGGAATTTTACACAGTTGTATCTTAATAACTTCAATTTACGTGTAGCAGGTGCTATTTTTGCAAAGTAGAAGGTGCTTTCTCTTTTACTGTGACTTATTGTACGCCTGCCTGTTTTAAACAATGTGCAACAAGCCGTTCTCCGTGCATTTGACACATGTCCGTCCTAAATCCCCAATAAACTCCGTGGTTATGTCATACATGTAATATAAAGTACATAAATGCATTTAAAAATATTTTATGCATATCTCGCTCCATATACATAATATATAGTACACCTAAAATCCTACAACAACAACATTACACTACATAAACATTACGATAAGATTATCACACATTTATTTTATTACCAATCAGACAGAACAAGATATAAAATTCCAATCCAATTCAGATCAATCCATTTACGACGAAATAAAATGGAAGCTACTACTACTGCATGCATTAAGTTAACCTACTGCGGAGTAAAGCATAAAGTAACCCATACAGAAATTTGCCATTCTCATAATAAGCAACGAGTAATATTGCCACACTTGACAGTGTTGTTGTGTCTAGAGAGAGAGACAGAGCTATAGATGTATATTTCGAGACAGGGAGACCTATATCTGTACGTTGATGTCGCCGTTATGTATACAGGCGGAGAATAATGTTGCTCGTACATTATTTACAATGTGTTCTCCTAGTAAAATTATTCTAGTTCACAATTCTCATTTGATTTTTTCATGTCATTGTCACATTAACTTGTTGTAGTTGTTCCATGTGTATCTAAAGCCGTTAAATATTGTTTGCCTTTGTTTTACGTTTCGTTTCATTTGATCATGACTCATGAAAGCAAAGAAGACCTCTTGCTTCATCTCTCATCCCAAATCGAATCTCTTTGTGTATTTATATTTATATACAGACTGCAATTTTTACAGCTAGAGCTATTGCTATTACCAACACATATTATAAGTGTACATACTTTATATGCACTAACATTGATTGAATGAACTTAATTAATTATTCTTGTGATGCTCTGTGTGTATGCATGCCTCTTTACACGTACATGACGTAGTGTACTGTAAATACATACAAATGATGTCAAAAAAACTAAAAGTCAAGTGGAATGGCGAACTAAGTCAAACCGATTGTTATGTGGTTGATGTTGATACAGTTATTTATTATAGAGTTGTTTGACCACATGGTCAACCCATCTGTATAAATTTTTATATGATCTCAGGGTGCAGATACTGTTGATATAGTTGTAAATGATTATATAATCGGCTGAAGCACATTTTCATTGTGGATCGATATCATAATAAGGAGACAATCCCACGCACTTATTGTCTACCCTGCCAAAACCGTGAACTCTTCCTTTTAAAGACAAATGGATTAGTAAACTGAAAGGAATAACATTTTTATTTGTGTAAATGTTACTGCACTGCAACAGCACGGTTGTATAGATTACCGAATCAGACTAACTAAACATATTTGCAATCTTATATCAACATCATTTTTCTTCATCACAAAAAACAGAATCAAAATTTGTTACTAAAATATTGTTGTAGGTTAATACATATATGACAGACACAATGAGTCGCAATAAGGAATGTGGTACTTATCATGCCCACTAATAAGTTATCTGTGTCACAGCTACCAGAATGTCGAAAATGTATCACAATAATATCAAAAACGTAAATAAGGTGACAATTTCGTTCTAATTAATTGTAACAAAATATTTTTCATGTATAAATCAAGATTGACAAATTTATCGAAATTTTAGGACTTATATTAACCTATACAAATAATCGTAATAAAACAAAATTTCTACCAAAACATAAATAGTAAGTTACGTGAAATGAAAACAAAGTCCAGTCCAAATATATTAAAATAATTGTGTGTCCCTACTGTAGTTTGTATCTATAGGCAATGTAAAAAATGTAAGCTAAATACTACACGTTAGGAATATTGTGAAATGTGACCTGTGTGTACTTCACTTACCTGAAAGCTACTATAGAATTTCTATATGATAAAAGTGTGTACATGCACATGATAATAGGATCAAATGACAAAACGTTGCGAGTCAGTTTAAAATTGTAATGTAATCATTATCTGACAATCCTGTCACACCTGTCGTGTCTCTGGTATGTGGTCTCGTCTCGTCCCTTGCTGTGGACAACACTGGCACTGACAACACGACATTTCACGACGCAACGCAACCAACACGACCTATTCTTAAAATGCGCCTTAAAGTTAAAGCAGTTTACCTATACCTACTTACACTAACCAATATCGACATTCCTCCACAAATAAATTCAGCAACTCCACAACCAAAATACTCACAGATGACACAATCATTCTCATGACATTGTCTGAGAATTTCTGTAACTTGTAAAGAAGTAGATTAAGATTAAACAGTAACCTTTACCTATACCTGGTTATTTTACTATACTTAATATTAAATTACATTATAGAGGTATAGTACTATATTATAAGTACATACACACAGTAGCAATAATATATATAATTCAATATACGTAAAACGATTAAAATCATAGTAGAAACGAAAAAATACAAGAAGAAGTAGCCCACCACCAGCCAAACCACCCTTCAAAACAAAGACCTTTACAGTCGCAGTCACAAATCGTGCAAGTCTCTTTGAACTTTACTACAACTACAACTGTGTTTGTAAGATGTACATCATAATATAATGACAGCTGAAAAGACAGATGCAGGTTACCTTATCATTTTTAATCTAGTTTTGAGATTTGGATAAACATTTATTATAATCTGCTTATCAATTTTTATATAAAAAATAATAAACTCCACTCTCTCCCGTCCCACTCCTCCTTGATTCCATTTCCATCTATAGAAATAAAATTACTCCGTACACACGTCACTCATAATCAAAGACAACCACAACAAGTTCGCACATACCTTCTTACAATAAACTTTAAAACAAACAAAAAGCGAGCAATTAATGCTTTGTGTATAATACCTACCATATAGAGCATTAATTACACTGCAATTGTATACAGAGCTATATACAATTGTATATATGCCCGACTCATCATCATCAACATCATCATCATCATTAAAAAACAACATCGTCATAAATACTACGAAAGGAAACAATAATATTTTATAATAATTGCATTTACTCCATATAAATATAACCTTTAAAAATGATTCATATATCAATCTACACTTAATTGTATCACACAAAGCGAAAAATCAGCTCTAAGTCATTTCACCTTCACTGCTACTTAATTTCTTCTATAGAGAGACTCTGATTGTTCCTTTATCTCGTCATGAGACAGACGCGTTCTTCTTGCTCATGATTCTCATGATGCCGTGTGCATGTGCACTTGACGAATATGGAAAACAACAAATAACTGCTTTTACTTTACGCATATAATATTTACAGTACAATACAACCACACTACTCCTCCTCTTGTTACGTGTGTCATTATCTTATCAACATGTGCAGCATTACCAGAACTACGAGTTAGATTACTTTATTACATTATATCATCGTATACCATTGCAGTGCGAGTATAAATATTTTTATTATACTACACACGCACAATTTTTAACGTATGCGTATGTATGGTACCTGTGAGTGTGTGTGTGTACGTAATGAATAAAAATATTTAATTTAAAGTGCGTATGTACACACAATGGGATTAGACACTCCTATACTCTACGTGTGTAAATATCTTTTTGGCTTGGGTATAAATGTAAAAATGTAATTGTGCTTGTATGTCCCATGAATAAATTACTTGTGTGAATAAAGCAAATATCTGTACATACGAGTAAAGCGCAGTAGTCACATAATAATAATACTTATCACATGAGTATGATTCTTGCAAAGTCTCTGAATCTTATTGATTATAGTAAGTAAAATAAGGAGAAGTGGTTTTATATAGTTCACGCTCCTTTCCACCCTTTATTATTGATTTGCTCTGCTTTATGTCATACGGGCAATAAATTTAGACCCAAAGAAATAATCGTACCACCTCTCTACACTTCTTGTACTTACTCATTTACAATTTACATACGTAGAAATTACTCCTTGCCTTTTTTAACGTTTACTCTGCATTGTGCAGTAGTAGGTTGTAATAATTGTAAACGCGATAATAATATATAGGTAGTCATGTAAATGTAAATGTGTACATACAGTAGTGGTGGTGGTGGTGTACGTACTTCGTAGGCTAATCCTTCAGCTTTGGGTGTTGGTGAACGAAGCATGTCAATAGGTTTATGTACGTAATGAATTGCGTATGATATTAGCAACATATTATAATAGTACCAATTGGAATGCTGATAAATGTGTAATGGATACATAAATATGTAGTATCGATATCCATACAGAAAAAGAACGTTTATAGCTGTATAACTACGTAACGATGTAATAATGTAATGAGATATACGCATCGTAGTTGTGATTTCTTACGTGGAAACCGTTACGAAGTCTATTAGGATCGACTAATGACAATTATAACAACATCTCATGAGACCAAAGGCAATTGAATGGCAATGTGTCTTTTTTACCTTTGCTTTTTGTACAAGGGGATGTTCTTTTAGTTACTCTTATTGAATTTGGTGTGGTATGGACCAAATGTGACATGGCACGAGCGAGCAGCTACCTTATGGGAATGTTACGTTCGTTTGGGTAAAGGTTAGCAGCCTGAGAGTGTGCAGAAAGCATTGTGTGTGAGTACCTTATGCTTTAAGTGTGTAATCTGTAATCGAATCTTTGTATTTGTGTTTTTAATATATTCCAATCTTAAGGTTACAGTTTCACTTTCACGAAAAACAAAGTTGGTATAAATACGTTGGTCACCTCTCCGAAGATATCATTCAGTCACTTGCAACTTCTTGTAGAGCATTCAAGTAGAAAACAATAAAACAAAATCAAAATGATGAAGGTGAGTATTTTTTCAACTTTGAAAAATTGTAACGTTTAAAAATTTTCTGTGAAAATTTTAAAGAGGTTATGATTGGTCTGATTTTGAAATTAATAGAAATATTTTCTTTTATACAGATCGTTGCCATCCTCGCCTTCGTCGGCGCTGCCTCAGCTTTGCCAGTCGGTTTGTCCACTTTGGGATACGCTGGACAAATCGGAGTGTCTCACGCTGTAGCTGCCCCAGTTGCCTACGCTCACGCTCCAGTAGCCCACGCTATTGCTGCCCCACAAGTAAATAGTTTCATTAAACTTGAAATTAATAGGCTATAAGTTTTAAATCAAATATTTTTCCAGTGCATGTAAAAAATCCTTTCTTTCTTCAAGATTTCAATCTAAAACCTAAATTTTATACAACGATTTAAGTTTTTTCTGAACAATTAGAAGAATTGTTTGATCTTCTTGAGTCTAAATGCATAATTCATGATTACTAGGTCTACCATGCCCCACAAGTCGTTAAGACCGTTGCCCCCGAGCCATTCGACCCCCATCCACAATACAACTTCGGATACTCCGTTTCCGATGCTTTGACCGGAGACCAAAAGCACACAACACGAATCCCGTGACGGAGATGTTGTCCAAGGAGAATACTCCCTTGTTGAGCCCGATGGTTCCGTCAGAACCGTCACCTACACCGCTGATGTAAGAAATACCTTCATATAAGCAAATTCAATTATACAAATATTTCCTTCTTATATCTAATGAAAAAACCTCCCTTACAAATTTGCAGGCCGTCAACGGATTCAACGCTGTTGTCAACAGAACCCCAGGACAAGTCAGAGTAAGTTCAACTTTTATATCTGATAAAATATATAGAAAAACGTATTCATATACATTCTTCAATGAAAAAAAAGAATTTGTTAACTAATGATTTAAATTGACCATTTAAGGTTGCTGCCCCAGTCGCTGTTGCCCACGCTGCTCCAGTTGCCGTCGCTCACCACGCTCCAGTCTACCACGCCGCTCCAGTTGCCGTTGCCCACCACGCTCCAGTCTACCACGCCGCTCCAGCTGTCCATGCTGTTCAACCAGCTTATGCCACCACCCTTGCTCATGGAGGAATCTACCATCATTAAATTTTCTATTAGCTAATTAATTAATTACGAAATTTTAGGTCTATATATTTAATTCATTTTCAAATTGTACGCTTCATTGAAGTCCACACTTTACAATACCTGCCTTCTTCAAAATGTCTTGTCCCTTGTGGTGACAACGATGTGCTTTGCGCTTTTCTATAATCGCCTTTGTTTTTACATCTTCCTCCTTTCCCAATCTCTTCCTTTTCTGTGATGGGACTTAATTTCCCTCATTCCCTTTAGTTTTCCTACATCCACACTGTATATTGTACAAACAGTCTTGAAGAATCGCTTACACACTGCGGTTCAATACCTATTCAGACTTCAGACTTACATACCTTTTTCATGACTTGAAAATCATGAACCTTCCAAGAAAGCAATATTTCTGTTGTTGCGACTCTTTTCTTGCCAAAATTAAATCGACTATTGAAAAATAATTAACTTGTTGTACTCTTCATCTCATTTTCATACATTACTTATCATCATACTGAAATTTCTACATACATACTCATTATTACCATTACATGTGCAACAAATATACAATATGTAAGTAATTAAATGCTACACCTAAAGATTTTCATACATCAGAAGTACATACAATACCATATACAATTATAAAATTTAGTATTTCCATAAGATTCATACGTGGATACACTTTAACAATATATTTGTCTCTGCTGTACTGTTAGAGGAAAGATATGGAATAGCAAGGTGTATACGTTTTGTCTAAGTAAGTAATTGAAAAATATACACATTCCATATATAGCATTAAATTTGGATGAAAAAATGAATGTCATATTCAAATATTCATATAAAGGATTAACGGACCCTGCACCTCGAAGTGAGATTTTCTCTTCTGATTGATTGCATTTTAATGATACTTTTTATGTAGTAAAGGAGACTTCTTATACCTCGGATGTTGTTAAAATGGTAAATATTTTATGATGCTCGAGGTAGATATTTTAAAAATTCAAATAAAAATTGAATTTATTCAACTTTAACAAGTTTTCGACAGTAGAATTAATTCTGTATTCTTTAGGTTATAAAAAAATCATTAAATTAATTTCGAAAATCTGTTCATTTGTATTATAACCTGAAGAAGACAGAATTCTACTGTCGAAACTTGTTAAAGTTGAATAAATTCAATTTTTATTTGAATTTTTAAAATGTCCACCTCGAGTATCATAGATACTTTTTATGATTTCGAATAATTCATCCGAACTGTACGTATTTTTTATACATTTCTGTACTTATTTATGCCAATGCAAAGTGTATTTCTTTGAGTTTGAAATTTTTAAATCTGATGCAACTATTTATATGATTCATGTCGTTCAAACATCTGTATCACATTCTATTCTACATAATTAAGTAAGTAAAGGAAGTTAATAGTGTTAATAATAAATCTTTATTCCTCTACGTAAATTATAAGTACATGCAAAGCAGATAGAACTAGTGGGTGTACTTTGGTACATATAACAATTAAACTTACAAATAGCCTATCATACAATTATGGGACACCAGTGGTTTTTTACTAAACAGAAAAAAATTAATCGTTGTACATTACTATTAGGTGCTATAAATGTAATTCTGACTTCTAGAAGCCAAAATAAATTTTTAGTATAAAAAGTAATTGTTGTTGTTTCAGGAAATTATTTAGAACTATTTTAGTGCATACGCTTAACATAGGAAATACTGTGCTCTACAAAATCAAGAAACGATTCGCATGGAATTTCAACCAGCATATTTCTTTACTGTAACAATTTATCTCATTCCAAGGATAAAATGAAGTTGTCTGTTCATAATTGCTTCCAGGTATATTTTGAAGCATATGTCACTTAACTGTAGACACTATATGAATTTATCTTTAATTGGATACATTTTTCTGCTGGTAGTAATTTCAAAGAACTGAAATCGTCTGTAGAGACCGTACCGGATATGATTAGTTTGTAATTTCAATCTGTATGATATTTATGTGTCTTACGCTTCCATTATGTTTGTAATTGTTTCAGGGACATAACACTTGCTAATTACAATTCAGAAACACGAACCTGCATAATTTACGTTTAATTTTTTACACTTTGAGAATAGGATTTTACAGTTTCAATTCTCCAATACCATTACACAGCAATTCTTCATTTACTTGAGCCTATTCACAATTTTATTTCGTCATTGTATTTTATTATGAAATACACTATTACAGATATTTTGGGGTATATGCCGTATTCGCAAAAAGTTTGTGTTACTCTAAATTTACTGCTAATAATTTTTGACAATTTGAAAACAGTCCACACCCATCACTACTGGGCCAGTAGTGTTTAGACGTGAAAAAATTGAGCAAGCGTAAAAAATAAATATAATTATTTTTCCAAATTTGAGTAGATTGAAATATCACTTTTGTTAATTAATAATTGTGCGTGCGTAGAATTTTATGTGTAATATTTGTTTCATGAAACTATCTATAGGTATGTTACACGCACTAATAAGTGATTAGGTAGGTACTTTTGAGTTACTTTGCATCTTAATTGTAAGTATTGTGTTTATTGATTAAGAATCAATTTTGCTGAAATAATCGCTTTAATGACTTTCATTAGCTGTTTTTAGCTAGAATTAAAAAAGAGAAGTAAAAGCATCTTGCACACACAGACACAGACCTACCAGTTACAAGTATAGCTTCATCTCGTTATCGATTCAAGGCGTACTGCAAGGTAAAAATGTGATAATTACAGATTGGTGCTGTGTTTTGCATAAGCTACCTGCAAACAATGTTTGTTTCTCAAAGTATTGGAAAACAAGTTATTCATATCAGATACACAAAAACACACCCATTTACTATCGCCAAACTTCTGTGCATATAAAAAAGTAGTATTATCGCTGCTATAACCAATACCTGTTAATGCTACCAGCACAATATTTAGATTCTTATGCTATGCCCACGTAAATTCCCATTACGTTCATATTTACTATTAGGTAATTGTTTTATATTTAAATTTGCTATTTTTTCTATAAAAAATACTTATGCTGAAATTGCCTAAGGAATTTTCAAGTCATTACAACTTCTCAGCTGCTTTTCAAGTCGACAGATATTGAACGTCTCAAATTAATATGAACCATTATCCATCAACCGGATTTCTCAGGCTGACGATAAATTGATGGTCAAGAGGAGTGCAGCTATAATCTTTTTTGGTACAGAAATGCAATGGTAAAGGTAAATCAAGGTTAACAATAAACCTGCTGTCTACACAAATCCTATTATTAGTAAATTGATAATGCTTTTATATATCAACATACTTTCCTTGCGTAGAAACATTTCTTATTTACACACATTTACTTTAATAACAGCGAAAAGGGCAAAAACAAAATATGGATATATGGGTTAGGTTAAGAATTTTATTGCTGAATCCGTCAGTTCGCCTTTCCATGTCACACTCAATTTTAAACAATGAAATATTCACATATTCTGGCTCACCGGGCTTGAGTCCGCCCCCAGATTCGGGAAAACAGTTATTTGACAAAAATATGCACATTTTTTGCGTCTGAGCTCTCGACAAACCCTACAGCCCTTTCTTTTGTACATTCTAGATACGCTCTTGAATATTACCAATAAGTCATTAATAATCATTCATAAAATTAAAAAGTCAAATTAAATACGAAATACATACAATGATTTACAATAGCTAAGAAATTAACTGTTTCAATTTAATGAAAAGTAGTTCAATAACGATTTATTCTTTTAAAAAGACAAAAAGTTGTAAGTAATAAAAGCGCAAGGAGTTATATAAAATTATTACTTTATGCTTTGTAAACAATATTTTATTAATGATAAGGTACTAGGGACCTTACGAGTTTCATTGCGGGTGTATTATTATTAGTAGGTATGTTTCTTCACACGCAATTCAATCAGAACTAAATAGTTACAGTTTGTTATCTATTTATTTATTGTTTATTACTCTACTGACAAATTGAAGCACAATTATTATCTTTCTGAAGTAAATTGTAGTATAGAATGTTTAGCTAAGAGCGTAAGCGCAATAAACTGTAAGAAAACAGTTCTAGAAGCATTTGGGCACATTCGGCACATGGCGAGCACGGTAAAAAATCTACCTGAAAGCGACAACAATTCATGCAGTTCAATAATATTGCAGGCGTTTCCAAAACAATGCATCCATAAAATACTTTCTGTATCACAGAGTTGGCCAAGATCAATGTTCGCCTTTTTGCAGTCTTACTACTTATACTATAATAGTTGCACACACGAAGTTCCATTCTTTTTGCATTTGCAATGCACATAATATGAATATGACACCCTGAGAGTGTAATCTCAAAAGGAATCCATATATTTCTCTTTTAATATATTCCATTCTTAAGGTTACAGTTTACTTTCACGAAAAATTATTCACTATAAATACCAACAACACTTCAGACAAATGTATCAGTCTCTTAGTGCAAGATCCAGTACAATAACAGACAATCAGTTTATTACCAAACCAATTTATCAAAATGATGAAGGTAAGTCGTGAGCCTTTACCAAACTCAAAATCAAAATACAATTTTCGGAATTATTACATAAAATCTTCAAGTTTATTTTCCTTCGAACTTTTATCGTGCAATTTCGTTCTTGTGAAACCGTGCACTTGTTTTT
Organism: Pogonognathellus flavescens; assembly: GCA_019776165.1. Lineage (NCBI taxonomy): Eukaryota > Metazoa > Arthropoda > Collembola > Entomobryomorpha > Tomoceridae > Pogonognathellus > Pogonognathellus flavescens. Next base: position 10,954 of record JABASD010002320.1, read on the forward strand.
CCGTTTTAAAAGTCTTTGTTCTTTTTCTACCAACATTGAAAGTGTTCTGAAGATCCCATCTATATTCTTTTTTGAAAACTTTCAGATTGTTGCTCTTCTCGCCTTCGTTGGCTGTGCCAACGCTCTCCCAGTCACTTTGGGAGGTAGCCCTTACGGTTTAGCCGGAGGACTCGGATATGCCAGCGGACTCGGATATGCCGGTCAAGTCGGATATGCCGGTCAAGTCGGATATGCTGGAGTTGCTCATGCCGTTGCTCAACCCATTGCTCACGCCATTGCCCCACAAGTAAGAAAATATTGAAGATATTTACAAAAACTTATACTATAATTCAAAAATTCCAAGTTTCATACTACAAGCTGAATAATTATGCAGTGTCCTAAAGATATTTTATTATAACTACTAGGTCTACCATGCCCCACAAGTCGTTAAGACCGTTGCCCCCGAGCCATTCGACCCCCATCCACAATACAACTTCGGATACTCCGTTTCCGATGCTTTGACCGGAGACCAAAAGCACACAACACGAATCCCGTGACGGAGATGTCGTCCAAGGAGAATACTCCCTTGTTGAGCCCGATGGTTCCGTCAGAACCGTCACTTACACCGCTGATGTAAGAAATACTTTCGTATAAAAACACATTCACTTACAAATTCTCTCCTAATGAAAAACTAATCCATTGTATTTCCATTCATTTATATCCAGGCCGTCAACGGATTCAACGCTGTTGTCAACAGAACCCCAGGACAAGTCAGAGTAAGTTGAACTCACGATATTAATTATATACAATCCCTTTTCCATGTTAAATTCAAACTTTTCTGTTGAATTCTTTGAACTTTCCTGTAAGAAACTCTAATTCGTATCCGTATTGAAAATCTTGAAATTTTTTGAGTCTATGGACTCGTTTGCTTTGAAATTCCCTAGAAATTGGTGTCTGAAACGTATTTCCAAGCTTAACATTACTTCTTCTTTTTGATTAGGTTGCCGTTGCTCAACCCGCCCGTGTCGCTGTTGCCCACGCTCCAGTTTATGCTCAACACGCTCCAGTCTATGCCCAACACGCTCCAGTGTATGCCCAACACGCCCCAGTATATGCCCAACATGGTGCCGTTTACCACCAGGGTTAAGTCTTCTATTAGCTAATTAATTTTATTATCAAATTTTAGTCTGTTTTTCAATTGTACACTTCTTTGAAGTCTATTTCCCAACTTCATTCCCTGAAATCTTGTCTTGGTGTTATACGCTTTACTTTAATCATCTTTGTGATTGCACCTCTCCTGTTTCAAGTTTTCCTTTCTGTAGATAGAATTTCTATGCTACTCTTCCCCTTGCCTGCACTTTTCAGACTGTATATCGTACAAATAGTTTTGACTCATTAACCACAATGAGCCAATACCTATAAAGACTTTATCATTTAATATTTCATGAAATGCTATCGTGAAATACATTTGAAAGCAATATTTCTGTTATTGCGCCTTTCTTGTCGTCAAAATTAAAATCAATACCTATTGAAAGAAAAAAATCCTTATTGTTGGCTAATAACATTCATTTACATCCACACTTACATGACATCATAATATCTCTGATTGAGCATACCTAGTCTTAAAATTATCACACTTGCAAAAACGTAATACACAATTAATTATTTACTTTTAAATAGTTTTCCAAGTTTTCATATTACTTTCCTATGCAAGATATGTCTCAGATTTATTCCTATGCAAGTTCACCTGTAAAACAATTGCGTATATTGATTAATATCAATTTCTTCATAAGGTCAAAAATTGTAAGCATCTTTAAGATAAAATAGACCAACCTTAAGAAATTGTTATCTGTAATATTCTGGTTTAAAATAAATATAAACTCTACAGGTAATAATACTATCTAGTGTCTAGAGGTAGTAATTATACAAATTCTAAAAACACTGTGTGCAGTATTTATTTCAGATCAACTATTTCTGAATGCTGAAAGAAAAATGGCAGTGTGACCCAAAGAGTTGCCGTAATAACTGAGCGAGAGCGACTGAAGAACGTTATAAAAAACTAGAGCATTGTGTGTGCCATATATCATGATAGAAAGACAATTCAGACATAACAAATAACAAGTGTAATAAACATTACTATTAATGACAGCACATTGAAAAAACTAAACACACCATTATCACCAACAGGTGTAATTCCACATAGCCCCATCGCATATCACACTCAAACGAATCCGTTTACAAAATTACAAATCAAGCAGAAAAGACTAATAATATTATCGGCAACTCTTTAGTAGTTGACAAATTCTGACCATAATCAATATACTTATAAATCTTTACACACAGAATAACATTCCATGACATTTTCTCATCAAATCCAAATTGCCAATATGTATTGACATGTCCGTGTGGCAATTTTAAGTGACCATTCGAAACCGGCCCATACTCTTCTGTCTATATGGCTATTTAGCTTAATAGTAACATATCGCAATCAAATCACAACTACCATTTGTATTCCTATATATTCAGTATTGAGTGGTCATGTTATTGTTAGCAGTAAATCATCGACGATAATACATTCATTCATTAATGCACCACCATCTGTATCGCCAATTACATTTACCCTAAGTATATAAGGAAATCAATTTATCCTATCCTATATAGGCACTATATACAGATATACCTCTATATATAAATTCTTATACATTATATAAAATGTATTCTGTTTCTAACTAGGTAAATCTGCGGGTGTTTCACATGCATACTAAACAAAATACAGATTTGCACCGCATATCTTATTACGTCATGAATATTCCTTTACAATTTACACAGTGTACTATCTCTAATGCTCATGTAGCTACCTAAGTAAATACATAGACGTTTCGCCGCATCAACAGCTTTTACTGTGTACAATTATATTATGTATTTATTTATCATCATCATATACCAGTAAAGATTAGCAATTCATTGATTCATCCATATAGTAGCAGTAGTCGAAATAAAAACAAGTTGGTTGATTATTACTATGAATCAATTTACTTTTGAGTAGTAGTAGTAGTAGTAATGTATAGGTATAAAATAGCTATGGGCTGTACAGCTTGTAAGTTGTGAACTGTTAATAATCTTTATTGGATCAGAGAGTAATCCTATATAAAGATAGAGTCTAATAGTAATGTAAAGTGTAGTGTAAACAGCCAAATGCGTAACCTTTACCTATCAATAGTAAAATCAGATTTGACTGCAATGCGCAACAATGCAACACTCTTTTTTATGATTATTGTGTATAGCGTATACTACAGAGATGGATTGACAATGTTTTTAATGCAAGTGCTACTGTTGCATCAATTACTCAATCAAATTCATTCATATGTAGATTATTCAAGACGTAGTGACATACACATGCATTGTATACTCACTTAAGATGTCCATGTCCATATGCTTTTATGAATCAACTTGTTTTTACTGCTATTCACACCCCACGCATAAACACAGATCTTTTCACATACTTTGCATTTTACATTATGCATTAATCAAATCATAAATGTATTTTGTAAAGAGTTACGGATCAAAAGAATGCAGAGTGAAGGCAAAGTGTAAATAAATATTTTGAAAACAGGAACGACTTTTTACACTCGTAGTGTCAACATTTTTTTCGTCTGTATTTGTTTTCTTATTGAATTGTCTGATGTGTCAGGTCAAGACGTGAGCTTCAACTTATTTACATTGTTTGTGTAGGCATACCACTTTTGCCATGTGTATAAACATTTGCCTGTGTTTCATATACAATTCTTTCTTTAACAGAATGCTCTATATTCCTATAAAGCACCTACAGACACAAGATACGTGTATAATATTGTTACATATGAATTACATATTTCTGTTTCTATTATAGCCTCGCCCAACCATTTAAACCTATAATATAATATTGAAAATGCAATAAGGTAGCAGATTCTATGCAGATTTCAAAGTGTGAACTTATGCTGCACCTTTTTCAATACTGGTACTATTTTGCAAACAATATTGTCAAACTTTATTCATGACTCTTTTTGAAAACTAGACCAGTAGTACTTAAACTGTAAAACATTACATTACAATCTGAGATTATTATAAAATCAAGTTTTTCAAATGGAACTCGCTTATACTGTAATGAAATATTTACATTTTGCCATCATTACATGTACAACTACCATACTGAAATATATAAAGCGTAAAATAAAACTGATACTTTTAAATTGCATTTGTAACGAAGTATCAAAAATGATTGTATACGTGAAGAGATGTTTAGGTCGTGAGTCAGAGGCCAGGCAGACTCACATAAAATCATTGGTCTGATTCTGATTAGTATTTTATTTTAGTAGTAAACGATCTGGATCGTTTATTACAACCCGTTATTTGATGTTGACTGGTTTATTGACCATAGGAAGGCTTCACACCTTTTTACTTCTACTTGCTCTCTGTGTAAGCCCGTGCACAATGTACTTACGATTATGATGAATGCAATCTAACATGGTCTGGCCCACATGAGCCAAGAAGCCGCAACAACAACCGGCATCCCATAAATGATAAAAACATTTTGTATAAGCACATTATTATTATTACTATAATCAAGTCTCAACAAAAGCAGCAACAACGTTTTCAAGTTGACATCTGATCCAACTTCTGCATATCTCGTTCTATATCTTTGCACATCTGTCTCGATCGTATCAATCTCATCACACTCCACTTGTTACTTAACTTGCATTAGCAAAAGTCAAGTCTACTCTCATATGAAACCTTATCGTTTTGCATATTTACTGTTACATACGATTAGTATGAGACGATTACGTTTAATTTGAATTGCCCTACCCTATATATTATGGACGTGCATAGAGATGCATGCGATTCTTTTCTATTGATGAATCTTGCAATATTTTGCTCCATTTTAAGTATTCCTTCTTGAGATAGTACATCAGTCCTTTTATATGGATGAGACTTGTTCAACAGAATCTTTTTTCTTTGCACCTATTATACTACCTAGAATATCTACACCACTACTGAAGATACCTACTACCTACCTGCCTGACTGTTTGTATATGGAATTTATTAGCACTATGGCTATAGCTAACTTATTAGGCATTAGGCTGCACGATCGTAAATTTTATTTCGAGTTCTAATTCCAAACGTTTGCAATCAATGGCATGAGATTGCACTAGATTTTTCTACCTTTACGTTCTTTACTAGAAGACTCTTTACGTATGGTGTGGTGTTCTCTGGCTCTACGTATGACCATTAGTCAGTCACATAGCTACTGCATGCTTCTCAAATGATTTGTATATTAGTACATGATGGTAATAAAGGTTTGTGAATTTGTCTCCCATACTGCAGCTGTGTGTGTATGTAACGTACATAATGGGATTATTAGTGTGAGTGATGCTAAACTGTTCTTGTCTTTACAGAGATTACTTAATTTCAATAAAACTAGCAGGTTCACTTTCATTACATCAACTGCAAGTATAAATACAATTTTCACTCTCACTATCAGCATCAGTCAAACAATCTCTGAGCTCAGGGAGCACAGTGGCAGAACTAATCAAATTATAAAGTGAATTTCGGGATTTAGACAATTTCCTTGAGATAAAAAAAAATTCAAAAAATCCGATTTAATTCAAAAGATTTAAAATGATTAAGGTAATCAATCAAATAATTCCATTATTTCAAACTATTTTCTCAATTACCTATGTAATTAAATTATGTAAATATTTAATTTGAAACGTTTTATGTTGTATTTCTTCAGGTTATTTCTTTATTGGCCTTTGTGGCTGTTGTAAACGCTGGAGGACCATCTATCACATACGGAGCTCCTACAGTTTCCTTCGCTCAACCTCAAGTTTCCTTCGCTCAACCTCAAGTTTCTTACGCTCAACCTGCAATTTCCTACGCACAACCCGCAGTTTCCTACGCACAACCCGCAGTTTCCTACGCTCAACCCGCAGTTGCCTATCAACCTTCAGTTACTTATGCTACTGCTCCAGCAGTTAGAGCGAGATATGCCACCGTTCCACAAGCTTCCTACGCTTATGCTCCCGTAAGAACATTTCTTGTACTTAATACACCTTTAAAGTTCAAAACCAACAAATCTGAAATTGTTATTGTCTATAGAAAAATCGTTGACATTTTATATAAATAATTACAGGCTCCAACTGTGACATACGCTCAGGCCCCAGTAACTCAAGTTATTGCTCAACCTGCTCGTTATGCCGTAGCCGCTCCCCAAGTCCACTACGCACAACCTGCTCCAGTTGTTTACAGCCAACCTCAAATCGCAGTCGCTCAACCTGTAAGAGCCATCGCCGCTGTCCAAACTGTCAAAGGTGAAGATTTAATTACCATTAATCTCATTTTACGCAATTAATGGCAGCGAAGGAGATTAGTCACCTGTAAATCTTCCCGTGTTAAAAAATGTTTACAAACTATTATTTTTTTAATGATTTTTTAGCTGTTCAACCCGAACCCTTCGATCCCCATCCACAATACAACTTCGGATACTCCGTTTCTGATTCTTTGACCGGAGACCAAAAAAGTCATCACGAAAGCAGAGACGGAGATGTCGTTCGTGGTCAATACAGTCTTGTGGAGCCTGACGGTTCTTTAAGAACTGTTTCTTACACGGCTGATGATGTGAATGGATTCAATGCCGTTGTTGACAGACAACCTGGACAAGTTGCCGTTCATCAGCAAGTCGCTGTAGCTCAGCCTGTTCAACACGTTGTTGCTCAGCCTGTGAGACAAATTATTGCTCAGCCAGTAAGACAAATTATTGCTCAGCCACAAATTGTTCAACAAGTTCAACAAGTCGTAGCTCAACCTCAATTTACAATTCAGCAACCTGTCCGTCAAGTTGTTCAACCCATTAGAACCATTGCTACCGTAAGAAAATATCTCAATTCTAATAATACTTCTTTATAGTGAGAATTAATTAAGTTTAGCTTGGGTTTATATAAAACACCGGTTTAAAATGTGGAAACGGTTTATTTTCACAGGCTCCAGCTTACAGATACGCCGCTGCACCAACTATCACTCAATCTTATGGCGCTCCAACTTATGCAAGTGGATATGCATCTCCAGCCTATTACAAATAGAAAATATTATTTGAGAAATTTAGAAAATATTACAACAATTTAGAAAAATCTTCCTGCTTCAGCTTGAGAAATTCAGTAATTTCCTTTTCAAACTAGAAACTTACTGACAGTGTTTTGTAAACCATTGCCTTGTATTAGTATTCCTATGTTTTATATACTGCATTGTATCTTGCAAGCTTACACCTTCCTTTTGTTCATGCCAGTCTCCCCAGGTAAAAAGTATTACAGTAAATGCTGTCTTCCACTATGGACTACCTCTAATATACTTATACTTTACCTGTATGCTTACATATAGTCATTTTAATGAGATAATTTTCTTTTTACCCTTGTTTCGTTTTTCTTGTTTAATATAGAGAATAAAATATTTTTTTAAACTGTATACAGTACAACGATCACAAATATTTATAAGTAGTATATATCGATCCTTTACTTTACTTCACTGTTTCATTGTGCGTATGCAACTTAAATATTAGAAAAATAAAAGTCATTTCTATTCTCGTGTGAAAAAATAATTGTGTCGATACTTGAAATAATTTAACTGCTGCACTTATTTCATAGCCTATATTCAAATGGCACATGTTTCACGAATAAATTATTACCTGTACATTATTCATTACGTGTTTTATGTAAATTCGTGCATGTATATGCATTCTTTGAAGGTTTAGGTACTAAGCTGATTATTTTAGCAGGGGACAACCTGATTCAGGAGCTAATAAATATAATTAAAGCTATCCTTAAAAAGATTTCTGTGTCTGTAGGTAATTAACCTTCGCCGTGTAATTAGCTTCTAATCAATATGCATGCAGTGCCATTCGTTTACAGTTGCTACTACATAATATTAACATTGCACCATCTCGATTGACTATGCTACATACTATAAAATTATTTTCATCGAGATACGTGTGGTAAGAGCAGCAAAAGGCTGTGCGTACGTGTACTGTAGGTACTACAGTACTTATGTAAAATCCTTAAGTAGTAATTTTAATTGCTGCTGCATTAGAAATACAGCCAGAGTGCAGAATTCATATCATATCATATTTATTTTTTTAATAGTAGCTTTAAACATCTTTCGCGTGTTCTTATTTGTATTTGCAATCCGATCACATAAATATCAGTCGCAGTCATCCACTCTGAGCAGAATATTATCATCGATAGTGAAAGGAAAGAATTTATAGGGATCTGTTGAAAGCAATCCGTCAAGCCAAGAAACCTGCTTGGTGCTCTCGTAGTATATAATCATTCCTCGTAACATTACAAACTTCTTTTACTCACACATGCTTTGTAATGCAAATATTATGCTTCATTTTACTTATAAATGGCATTAATCAATGTGTAAACAAATCTATCTCGCATATTTCCATTGCACATCATCTTTACTAAACACTCCTAATGGTACGAGTTGAACAGAAATATTGTAATGTCACAGTCATGAATGATCCATTAAATCATTTTCTTCTGCATTTCCACATACTCTTATACAATTACCAGTGTTATTATCACAGTTTAGCTTTTGTACAAATGCAATTCAGCTTGAGAAACTGATGAAGACACCCATGGTGGCGAATTTTGTAAACAAGTACACATATCAAATTGCTTAGCTTGAGTCGTCGTAATTTAATCTAATACCATAATTTCTATTTCATATATATTTTGTTACAGATTAAAATGTGTTCCGTCCCTCCTTATAAATATATTCATGTTGTGTCTTTTCTTACACTTAGTTTCTTATGTTGGCGTAACATGCACCATCAACAATGTACAAGAGAAATAATACCAGATGTACAATTCCTCTAATACTTGTCTAGGTATCATGTTTTATTTATATACGCACGTACAACACGTATTTTTATACATGAAAACCTGCAAGCTAGCGAATTGTAATTTATTGCGCCTGTGTATTTTATATGTAGTATTATTTTACATAGAACTCTACTTACAAATGTATATCATTGTGGTAGTGGAGTGAGTACGCTTGTGTATTTAGCAAATTATTAATCTAAAATTATAAGACTATTGGGACTCATCGAATTGAAGAAGTGGAAATCTCATGCAGACAGCTATTACAACCCCCGGAAACTTGGTTGAGCACATAAAGCTGTCTTCAGTATCGTCTGTGACGCCAAACACGTCAACAAGTCTCCAATAACAAAGTCATCATGATTAATAAGACTGTGATGAAATTATCTTATAGAAACAATTTTTACTCCCACAAGATCAATTTGCTTTTCTAGTTAAGATGAAACAATACACAAATCTTATTTAATCCTATTATGTAGCACTATGAACTGTAATATTATTCTTAAGTAGTAAATGTACGCTTTTAGCTGTGTGAAACACGACTGTGCATTCTGCGTGTAAAAGTAAATGCAAGAAACGACATTTTAACAGTGAAACATGGAAATGAGTCATCATCTGCACGTTTTACCAAGTAGAAGTAGTTGATAGTGAATTTGTCAATCCACGACAAGATGTCATAAACAAATTTTAAGTAAACTCTGCAGTTTTCTTGCAGGAGAGTGGGTGGACTGCGTTTAGTACGTCTTGACATGGAACATCAATTCATATCTCCAGTTTTTATTGCTGAACACACTCGATTATTTGCACATAGAAATATCTGTACTGGCGCCGCCAGCTCTATTAACTTCGGTGTCCAACTCTTTGAACTCGCTCACTATCGTCATCGTTCTAAAATAATAACTAATATAAACAGCAATAATAATTGTGTGATAAAATGCAACCGAATCGGATTGTCAGACATTTAGTCATGCACACGTTTCTCATATTATTAAAATAATCTTTAATCTCTAACTTGTCTCAATCTCCGCAGTCAACAGTAAAAACGCAATTGAGACTCAACTTTCATATGAATCGAATTCTTCTACTTGCTTGCTTTAAGACGTAAAGAGCAGTGCAGTATTTTTATACACACATAAAAATATTCAGCTTTAAAATCAACATAAAGTTTTACTACAATTGTATTCTCTAAGGAAAAGGATAAAGTTGCTATTTTTAGTAGTGTTCTCAGTTGTGTCGAATGATATTGTTCATTTTTCTACAGTAATAATCTCCATCTTTTAGTTTACAACGCTTTAATCTTCAGTGAGTAAAAACAAAGTGAAATCGACATACGCATAATATGGTGACATAATATTATACACAGTTCTCAAAGACTTCTGAGTAAATTGTTAAGATAATAATAGTTCTTCTTACAAGCAATTTTTAATGAAAAGGACGGAAATTACTTAAAGCGTATAAAATGAGAATCTTCGTTGTGATTATATTGGGATTGGGGATTCCATTTGGTATTACAGTGGAGTCTCGAGGTATCAAAACCAAGGAATTGCCAAACAATGAAAATAAAACAGTGTCCATAGACAGTCCAGTGATTTCCTTTCGAAAAGCAGGAATGGTGCCAATCGCAATGAAGATATTTGATGACATGCTTTCCGAGAGATACAGCTTAATTAAAGTCAAATACTCAAGTAATATTTCATAAAAATTGTTACAAATTATTATTTTTTATACATAAGTATATGTAGTATTACATTTATTAATTTACAGTTGTGAATGAATATAAAAGAGTGCGATCTACATTAACCCTTTCCCATTGTAATTTGCAAATGTTTTCTTGTCCATTGCGATGGAACGAATTTACTTGGAAACTACTACTTTTCATGACAACGTCATTTTAAATTACGACACCATCAAATGGTACTGCTATTTGGCAGTTCTCAATCTGTCCATGGGAGTGTCAGTATTATCATTAAGATCTTTTGTTTTATCAGAAATATTATTATAAGAGCCAGTATCAATATTCCAATGAAAATTTTGTTTGTTGCAAGTAAGTATCCATAGATACGCCTTGATATGACCTGAAAACCCTGAAAACTAACTGTCGCAATATTACGTCGCACCGTGTGATGGCAACAAATTGTTGTGTCGTTTTAATACGTCGCCCCATGGATACGCCTTATTCTTTCCGTCGTAATAATAAGACGGCCCATGAATTGGCATATCACTTGGTGACGCATTATTAAGACGCACCATGGTTTAGCCAGCTGTTTTGGTGTCGCAATATGACGACGCGCCAAGGGAAAGGGTTAAATATCAATATTCGGATATGTTTTTTATTTTCATAAACAGTTAAACGCAGTCGAGTCACGGAAGTAATTTCGGAAGTGATGGGAGCGGACATGGTTGAGATTTTGGAAAGCAAAATAGGAATTTTGTACGATTTCAACAATGCGTATCAATCGAAAAAACTGAAGCTGTTCAAACTTTTTCGAGCTGCAAGTGAAGAAACGAAAAATGCCTTTGTGGAATGGGGTTTGCGATTTCTGGCAGAGTACTGGCTGATTTTCACAGACGACCAGTCCAAGAAACTCGACGGGAATAATATGGTTGAATACATTGAAAATCTGGAAGACAATTTAGGAGATTTAAATCCAGAAGACATTACCGTGGATTTAGTTAGAGATTCTCTTGAGGATTTGATGGGTTCGAGTATTGTTGATTTTATCGTGTGGGAAAAATACATGAGTGATGCATACGACGAAATGGGTCATAAACAGGTCACTCTGCTGAAAAGTATTGTCAGGAAAGAAGGTGGAGAGCTGTGCACATTCGTTTACAGTCTGATCGATCATTTGGGAAATTCCTCAGCAGCTATCCAACAAATGCGACTTTGGCATCAGATTTACTTGAAATACGAAATAGAACCTTTCTAAGTCAGAAAAAGGAATAATCCGTTTTTGTTGCTGCCACTCTTCAACCTCTTCTTTTTCTTTCTCATACCCAGTAGAATATTATTATTCATTAAATTTGCAGATTATTCTGGTCATCATTTTGGATATAATAATAATTAACGTAAAAAAGATTTTTTGTTTTTTATGATATATGTCATAATCACCGACAATACCAATCTCACAATTCTATGAGTTATTCGATGATTAATCTGGAATGGAAAGTCGAATTGAAAATACCTCTCGTCCATTTGAAGCTAATGAAATGCTCTATCATAATGTACTCTTTTATTTTTTAGAAAAAATGTCAACTGTGGAAGGGAAGTGAGAACAATTAAACAATTATCGAATAACTCTTAAAATTGTGAGATTTGTATTGGCTGACCTAAAATAGTTAGCATTAAAAATATTTCTAGATAATTGTCTGGTTCTTTAAGAATTTTTTTTACAGTTATAGCTTATAAAATTTTACAGCCAGAGTCTATTTGCAATGCATAGAATGTTAATTAATCTTAAGACACGTGCGAGGACGTATTTTCTTGCATTAGAATTATACTAGTATGATTTATTACTGAAATGCTATGAATAAGGTTTTATAATAAGACTATATAAATAAGTACGAAAAAACAATAGAAAGTTAGTAGTATAGATCTACCCACACGTATAATAACGTTTAGAACATCATTGAGACAAATTCATTTTTATTGAACTTGTGATTTGCTCACAACAACAGGTTTGATTGAAAGATATTCATGAACCAAACAAACAAAGGAAAAAAATAAATGATAATGATCTGGATCAAAGTTATCTTATACCTACTACTATAATGTAACTTTTTAGACATGCCAATATAGTGTATAGACATATTTATTATATAAGAATGATTTTAGCACAGTGCAGATATACACAATAAACTTTTATCGTGTGTCAACTCTGTAATACTACACGACACTACTTTGGGTGCGGCAGACTTGACATTTTACATATTACAATGCAGTAGCGGTATAAGATGTGTTGAAACGGAATTTTCATATTATTGCTTCATGTATTATATAAGCAGTTAACATTTAGCGTGGTCGTAGTACGTATGACGTTGTTACACTTGCAACCATTTCAATATCATCCTTTTTGTCAAGGCAAGGCATTTTAACAATACGCAGTGATTAATCTTATCTCTCTACTTACAATTAAATTACACTTGTACTTGTACTTTACAGACCAGACAGATTATGTACGAATCATTGTTCACATGTAATTGCGAATTCAGGATTAAAACTTTAGGGTTGGGTGTAATAAGCATATAATATCTGAATTTAATGGATTACCCTCTATAAGATTTATAGCTATGGACAAAAATGATTTTTTTTCATTATGTGTACACATGCTGGCGTAATTAAAGCAAAACCTATTTAATATTCTCCTAATAAAGCCTTGCCGGTTGGTTATGTAAGATCTGAATATTATTTCTTGTGTAATAAATGCACATGGTAATTTCTAAAATAAAAAATCACGTACGTGTATATAGGTATTATATAGTCAGGTGTAAGTGTATTTGCAATATTATGACTGTTTGGTAATGATAATTCATTTGAAATGCATCGGCTTGAGGATATATTATAAAAACGGTAATGATTGTCTCATTGCTTTACGACATTTACTCGCCCCGAGCTTAAACTTTCAGTCAGAGTTTTTTAATATTGTTGTTGGTATGCATAAAGGTTCAAATGAGTGATGCATGATGGTATGATTCTGATTGATGTGCGTGATATGAATAATTAATACAATCATAAAATACAAAACTTCAATAAAATTCATTAGTTATGGTCATTCATAGGTAAAGGTAACTGTTAAAGAAATATATTAAGAGAACGTTATAAAATTTTATGTACTATACGAAAGAATAAAAAAGATATACCTAAGTAAGTTTTATGACAAATTGCTCTTGTTTCACTTCATCGAGCGGTTATATTAGTAATGCATATAGGAAATGGAAATATTGCTGGGTATGACCGCAAATGCAAGTTCTAGTTGTGAGGACACCTTTATTGGCTTTGATTTTTTTAATTTATTCAGGACAAGTGACTACAATTGCTGTTTAATGAAACGTTATGGGCAAGTAAACAAATTATACTTCATCGTAAATACAAGGAGCGACAACAATTATCAACTAATGAAATTCATCGAGTTGTACAATAAAAAAGCAGCAATTCCGTAGTATATGGACAAATTATACAAAATGCAAGATAAGATTTAATTGTTCTGTGCTGGATGCTTGGAGAATTGTAATAAGCAGATGCAGATTTCTTTATTACAACCACAAAATATTTATCAGCAAATATAACACTTAATATGCAACATGCTCTTTACTTATAAGGATAAAACAAATAGAAATATTTGACAAATGAGTATTTAGTAGTAAAGTTGTTTTGATACAGAAAACAAGTAGTACCTAATGAAACAATGCAAATTAAAATTCCTTTTACGTGTCCCCTGATCTGAATTTGCGATTTATAAGGTGCATAATTACCTGCTGATAAAACTAAAGACTACTTTGAAGCAGTAGTGGTTTAATATGAAATAGTAAATAAATTAATGCAAATCGATATAATTTCCCTTATATCATCGTAAAGGTCAAACTTCCACAAAAGAATCTGCAGACATGCGATAGTTGCCATTTGATTGATAGCTTTAATAAAATTGAGCAATCATCATGGTTAACACTCAGAGAATATTTAATACAACAATAATATATCAGCCGAAAATTAAATAAAAGCAAGATTATAAACAAATCGGTCATAGATTTACTTCATGGTGAATGATACACATCCATAATTACAAAACTTTTATCAACGTAGTTTCATTCACGTATTATTAGTCGATTTATATCTCTGTAAAACAGAACGAGACACATAATAAAGCATTTAACATCCACTAAGAAAACAAAATAAAATATCGACACGTGTTTGTCATTATACCAAGTGCAAATCTCTTACCTAAGTGTACTTAGGTGCGTAATAATGACAATGGCACACACACCTCCTCTCGTATGCGTATAATGTCCTTACATCATAAAATGCTCTGGTTTCTTGTAATTTGTAAGTAGATTTGTAAAATAATTTGACGAACATGTGTCTTATTGTGACTGCCAAAATGTATTATGTTCTTTACAAGAAGATTAATTTACTTTGATCGATTTTGTCGATAACATCTCAGGGAGGTCATCAGAATTGACCCTATTTGTCAAAGTATCGACACTACAGACTTATTTCAATTTATTTAATAGTTACACATGTCCATGTCCCATGTTCATGCACTTATCAATGTACCAATTAGCGTCTTCTATACGCTAGGCATATACCTATTCAGTTTTGTGTAAATAATATAATATTCTGTCGCAATAAATGCTACAGATTCCTCTCTTCCGATTATAAAATCTAAAGCTTCGGTTGTGGTAAATCAAAAATCTTATGTGATGCAGATGGTAAAAATTTTAATATTTTATAGAGTATGGTATGATTTTGTTAGAATTTAATTATTAGCTACGATTTATGGAAACATTATTATTGTATTTTATTTCCATTGGGCAAAAGTTGAACGAGGTTTCTTTTGCGTAAAAGCATTATTAAATGGATTGTAGGTACAACTCTCATCAATAACATTATAATACAGTAGTCATTTTGTTTCTCAATGGAAATGTATGTGACAAATCGTGAATAGGATAAATAATGCATAGCAAATACATACATGAAGCTACGCTATGTATATAATAAGCAAATCTATTAATTAAGTAATAAGTATACACGTACCGGCGCTTATAGTACGCCAGGTATACTAGATTTTCGTGAATTATTTTCTGTGAAAAATGCTCTAATTACATACCAATGGTGTATTATTATGTCCATGGCGTACTAAGTTTTCAAGGCAAAATTTTAATTTAGTCATTGTAGTTATTATAACATTAGATTACAAAAAATAATTCAAAAGGCTAGATTCCGGATGCAAAGAATGATTTTACTATCAACTCTGATGATAGAGAGTCCCAAGCTCTTTAAACGGACGATTCCAACAAACGTCTGCTGCTTGGATGTATTTAGTGCACCCACCCGGTATAACAGCCGTGTCGATATTTAGTTTCTTTAGTTCAGATTTGGTTTCTTCACTAATGTGACATTTAAAACTGTCCCCAACTAAAAATTTTCGATCGAATAAGCTTTTCTTTAATAATAAGCGAATGATCTTTTGACGATATAATTTTGTTAAATTGTCGTCCATCCATAATCTTGCTCCGTAAATTAACTCCAGTTTAGAAGAAAATTGTTCTAATTCTTTCAGAGGACTTGAGGACGAACACGGTTCAATAGCACAAACGGTTTCAATTTTGTTCCATCTCCCTTCGCCGTAAGCATAACAGAAATTCTTAATTTGTCATGTCCAGTAGTTAGAATCGCCACTTCTTTACAGCCTTTATTTGTTACTGTGTAGTCACTGGAACAATCTAACCACACTGCAGTTTCATCTGACGCATAAATTGAAGAAGGGAGGAAATTTAGTACATATAAGAATACGAGTTATGAGACTATAAGTTAGGTACACTACATTATGTATGGTGTACTATTCGGTCCATGGCGTATTGTGATTTAGTGAGCAAAATGTCTTAAGAAAACTTCAATAGTGCACCAGTTGGTCTACTATTGCGCCATGGCGTACTATAAGCGCCAGTACGGTATATATTCTCCCACCGCAACTGCTCTAAACGCGGATACTGCACAAGAAGGGAGTCGAGTGTATTCAAAATACAAATATATTCATTCGTCCTTTGAAAATTATACAGCAGTGTAGGAATACATGCATTTTTTTTCGCTTGTACTTTTTTAATGTTTAACGCAAATAATTATCCGCGTCAATTGACAGTAAAATAATTACAATAAAATGTTTAAGACAAAACGTACACGAAAGCATTGTTTTAATTCATACTAAAAACTCAATAAACGATAAAACAACAACAATTAAGTCTGAAATTATTCAGAAGACACACTTCCTTTTAGCAGCAGGAAATTTGTATTTTAATTGGTGGTTGCTTTATTTAATTACTTATTTTCTCTATTCGATACCTGCAACCTCGCATCAGCGCCTCAGGTGTGAAAACTTAACACCTTTGACGAGAGTCGCTAGCCAACT
>JABASD010002321.1:0-27961 GCA_019776165.1 Pogonognathellus flavescens
GTCATGGCTGTAACACTGAGACATGCGCTGTACGATTCTCTACGCACCTTTCATTCAGAGTAGTACTAAATTTATTATAGTATAGATAGAAATGAGATAGTACATGCGAGAAATATTCTGCTCCGTTGCTACATATTTTAATATTTCATAATATGAGAACATTATTTGTATAGAGACACATCTTACATGTACAAGTGTTAAGTTAAAGTTCAGTTTATTCCTTAGAGCAATTGAGAAGCAGAGAAATGCGCAAAGAGCATTTATCATCTTGCAGAGGAATTCTTTAGTGATGGGCTCATATTAGATCCTAATCTTTGAGAAACGACCACGTCTTTTTATAATGCAGTTAGTACGTTTTCTACTTACACGCTTTACAATACAGAATTACCATGCAAGTGAATTGTACTTGTACTTATCACTTAGTATAGGTAATAGGTACAAGCTCGGCATTTTCTTTTTAATATTACACTGGAAGAGAAGAAGAAGAAGAACAGGCAGATTCTATTCTGAAACCACGTCTGTCTGATCTCTGAAGTGAAGTCCGGCTTCTAATTTAAATACAACAAGTATGCAGTGAGATGGGAGTACCAAGAAGTATGTTCAGAGTCTAACAATCTACTATTTATTATGTAGTAGTAGCTTTTGGTTTTTACCAACCAGAAGAGACATGGTGCTAGTTCTTCTTCGTGTAGGATCCAGTAAAAAGTCAGTCGCCGAGGGAATACATAACACCTAAGTAGTAGCTATGCACTTCACACAGAAAAACTGATGAGTTTCGTACGTGCTTCTTGAGAGTGGATCTGTTGAAAAAAAGGACAACGAAAGGGAAAGAGCGACCCATTGTGTGTATGTGATTGTATTATGACCATTGTTGTCGAAAATTGCGTCTTAGTGGAAAATTGAGCCCGCAGATATTACCAATCCTGGGTAATAAACACTAAAATCAAGTATTTTCTTTAAGATGTGTAAAATTTTTATGACTTTGTAACCCAAGACGAAGCAAGTCATGGTCATAAGTCAACTTGCTTGGAAATAATGAGAATCCCAATGCAAAGTTAAACTATTAACTCAAAACAAGAAAACTTCCAGCGTCCAGTTCACATTCAGTCCAGTATATTGCTGTGTGTTCATAAGAGTCAACTGCTGCTGCTTCTTCTTCTTCTTCAGCAGGACAACAAGTAAAAAAGTTTTTTAGGCATTGCATTCTTAAAATCTACGTGATACAACTACACACATACACACTCCTGGTAAATAAAGGTGCAGCAGAGTAACACAGAAACGAACTCAAGTGAGTTCTCTCGCAGCATCATCAAAGCATCCCTTCTGTTATTCATTTTTATTTTTACAGCCACCGAGAAAACCAATCTGCGCGTATAAATTGACTTTAGTAGTGTACATAGGAATCTTCCTATAAGTTCTGTAGCTTTTTTCAATCGAGACGATCCACTCGACTATTTGTCTTTGTCTTGCCTCAAGGAACAGATCAGTTTGTCAAGCAACCTACGCTATAAATTTTACAACCAGCGAATGGACACATCGAACATGTTATATGCTAATACAGTCGAAATCTCATATACAGTCAAATTGCCATTTCCAAACTTAACCAAGACATGCACAAAAGAACTTTTGTAAGTGAGAGCTTCTTAGGTTTTTAGAGCTTCTACTTCTACTCTTCCACTGCTACACTAAATGCACCAGCCACCAACAGGTGAGTCTCCCGGTGAGTTTCGTTTATTTCCTCAGATTGTGATTGTGAATCCAATTATAAATTATTACTTACTTATTTCGTTCCGCCTTTGATTTCACTTTATCGCTATGGACTTTAGTACTTTTTGAATTGCCACTAAAGGGTGGAACTTCAAATCAATTTTATTACTAATAAACTTACATGATTGATTCATTGTTAAAGACTAACGAGGAGTACTATACACTAAATGGATGCAAAATACAAACATGCGTATAACATCCGAGATCAATATTTTAAGAACGAAATATCATTCTCGTCACAAGTTTACAATTTTGATACATTTCAAAACCTACATCTGTATTCTATTAATACTAATATTCATTCTGTGTATTTTGTATGAGGTCTCAGAGATGCTAAAAAGGTTGTCTTTTATGAGACAAAAAAGTTACCACATTTTCGTACTGAAACTGTAATTTCTCTTTTTCCTTAATTTCTTTACACATTTGAGATTTTATCGCTTATGACCACAGAGAGCTCTCATAATTAGGTACGAAGAGTATAGAAAACTCTTCATCTCATCGATAATGAGAATTGAAGGTGGATCTGTTGTTAGTTAGTTTCGGAACTGTTTGGAAGAGTGCTTTCAGTTTAACTGACATGTCGGCAAACTAAAGACAGCAAAAGTACACACCACCACGGACGCCTTTTGTTAATCCTAAGTAAGCAAGGGCTGTTTCCCTTTGCCTTGATGTATAATGTAATAACCGCAGTGAGGAAATCTGACTAAGCATCTGTGTCTTCCTGGAATCTCTGGAATTCGTCTAAAAGACTGTAATTAAGTTGCATTAATGAAGTGCTTTCCTAGCACTACTTGTATCATTTATCCAACACAAACTTACTTAACTTGGATTCAATGAGCTCACTAAAATACATCGAATGCTGCTCCAGAAACACGTTTGATGAATAAAACAAAACTCAAGACAAGGAATGAAGTTTTGTTTTGAGATTTTATCTCATACGGATTTTAACAGTATTAAGACTCTTCTTACAACATCAAAAACATGTGTGTAAGGCAACAAAGACCTTGCACATGAAGTACCTCCACATAAGGCTATTTCAAGCCGGTCTATTACCCAGATCTTAAATATATCTCTATATACAATCTGCACTTAAAGAATATGATGGTACTTACAAAAAGGGTGATAATTGTTCACAGAGCAATTGAAGACTGCACAGGGTAGGTCGCTGAAATGTAGTTTTATAAAAAGTATGTAGCGAAGGTATTTATTGACCTTTAAGATGAGCACTATTACCGTACCACCACCAACGATTGCCTCTTTAACGAGATTGACTAAAAACCACAGAAGGTATTTATTTACTAAGAAGTTGAGTCAGATGACGAAGCAAACACCATTTGGAAATTATCTGGTTACTTAAGTGTACGGTTTAAGTACAGAATGGGTGGTTCAACTGTTATTTGCTTATATTCTCTCTTATGAGTTCAGGTAACAACTGCCAAGTCCATAGAGAGAAAGAAGATGTTGGGATTCTGGTACTGTGTAGTCTAATTGCAATAAAAGGGGAAGATTATTATGATGTTGTATTCCTAAATAGACGCAGTTAACTTCCCTGGAAATGTGTTCGTCGATGGGGATCAAGATTATTATTAAACGGTTAATAGTAAACTACATATTTCCATGAGTTTAAGTAGGCAGCTGTACATGTAACAGTTTAATAATCTTAAGACTCAATCAGACCTGTCGAGAAAGAAGCGACTAACTATAAGAAGGTAGTAGTAAATTGGAAATAAAACTTACAGTTTTGTTGTCAGGGTCCAGAATGCGTATAGGACTCTTCAAACTAGGTTTGCCCAAGTACCAAAAATGACGATGATCATATTTGGCAAGGAGATCCACAAGCGCTGGTACATTCACGTAGTTGTCGTCGTCAAAATGACAAAACCACCTGCAAACACATTTACAACAAATATAGTCATGTCATAAGGAGTGCACTATGTGCCTAGTTTTACTTTTAAGCATTAATAGGAATAATAACAGCATTAATATATTCTACAAGTATATAGACAGATGCATCCACTACTACTTAAAAAATGATGAGCATTAAACTTCCTTATAAGTAAGTAAGTCAAGCAGAGAAGACATCTACGGAAGAGTGAAAGACACGAGTACAACTTACTAAAAAAGCAAAGTGAGTCTCTCTCTCTCTGAGATATTTACGTATAAATAAAAAAGCCACAAGTGGTACACGAGTAAAAGAGCGTTGCAAATCCCATTTGTAGAGCCATCCACACCACAATCCAACTTATTTTATGCTCATCCAACATAAGTCACGCAATCACATTCACAATTTTCACCAGCACCATACAGAGAACGAGCGAGATTTTTTTGGCTTTGTGGAAAGCATTATGTTGTGATTGTGATTGCTTGTTGTATAAGAATAAATTGTATTCTTCTCTCAGAGAATCCATTCTCCATGTACAAAGCGGAGCATCAAGTCCAGCAGCATTATGGCACACAGGTAGGTACATATAAAGAGATACTAACAGAGTACAATTGTACTTAGAGACATAACACAATAACAATAATAATGTACCCACAACGTAGCAATAACGAGAACATCAACAGAACATCATGTCGTCACTCGCAAAGAAATAAACGACACATCACATCACACACTCAAGACTCTCATTTTTTATCGTGTGGATGGAAAACAGTCAAGAACACGCTGCAATGTGGTTAAGGTTTAAGTAAAGGTTGCAGTAGACTCCAGCCCCAGCTATTACTGCATAAGGCAAAGTGTGAATTTGCAAATGTAATTTACAGTTCAGCTCAAGCGTGAAGAAAACAATCAAATAAATATACACTACAATTACCATTGCAATTACCTGGGCTGCCTACCATTGCAGACAGTCAGAGTCAAGGCGTTAGTGTTTGCAAAGCAAATGTAAGTGTGTAGGACGATTGGCAAAAAATATACTTATGAATACGAATCACAGACAACTTACGATTTCTTGGACTGGAGGAATGTGTCGAATTCTGCGGACATCTTGCAGCATAACGCTTGTCTACATAAAAATTTAATGAAAAACATAAACACATATTCACAAATTCCTATACAAAAAGCAATAATTTTCAGAATTATAAAAACCTACACGATAAGACTCTAATAACGCATTAAAGACTTATTACTATGATAAGTAGTTATAGGCAAAATTAATGTACACCTGAGAATTACTGAGTCTGAATCTACACATTAACGACATAGATTATGTGAAGTAATCAAGTTGTAAATTGAAAAATCCAATTTCCTTCGAATGACTGGCTACATTCTTTTGGTTATTACAGGATTAGATTATAAGGAGATAGTTTGTGATTGGTTTGATCATGTATAGCAATACAATTATACGTGAGAGCACATGCAGCTTCTTATTGCATATTATTATAGGCTTCAGCAATATAAGCCATTAAGTCAAGTCATTAAAGAATTAAGATGTCTCATTTTATTCTTCGTCTTATTACTCACGTCTTCAATCTACCAACAGTCAAGAGTCAAGAAAGGACGATATAATATACGTAGAATATAGAGACAGACTCCACATAGTCAAGTCATTCATGGGTTCTTGCATGGATAGTGATTTTTGTTAACATGCCTCGTCTCATTTCATTTACAATTTACAATAGTGAATGTTCCACAGATTCAAATTCAAGGTTAAGTTAGCATCGTGTCAGATAACACAAGTAATCACACACACGGAGAGTCTATCCTGTTTTAATTACACGAAAAAATTACTTGACAAGAAATTACCATGAAGAATAATTATGATTGGAGAATATACTAACATTATCTACATGGAAGGTAAGAATCTACACAGTCCTTATCAGAGAACACACTCAGTTCATACATGTAAAACTAAACTGGTGCTATTTTTTTGCATTGCACTTGTTTCGAGAACGAATTTCTATGGCTGTGTCTGGATTTCATTGTCAAGTCGTATAATAGACGGGAAAGTATAGTGCAACATTATAAAGTGCAACTGCAAGTCATTCTGTATTTACCAGTATAGACATTCCTACGTACATCTTCTAGTACAGTGGATCATTCAAAGAAAATAATGTAATTCCTTCAATACGTATTGTCATATTATAATCAAATATATATGTGCTATGCACTATTGATATGATATGCCTAGGAAAGCCAGGCATTTCAAATTGAAGATACCAGTACTGACTGTAGATGAATTTACTCCATGTATCTGTACTAGTACTATCTGTAAAAACATTATTAGATTACAAACGAGTGCGTTTTCTTATTTCTTAGTATGCTTCTAGAATGTCATGTCATGCACTTTTGTCTGTCGTCAATTAAGTGTAGATTTCAGCTCAATCTATCTAACTCTGAAATAAATTGCAATGCTTTTGCTGCTATATACAAAACCGAAATATAAGTACAAATACAATTGCTAGTGTAGTACTTATATCCTGTACCTATTTACTATAGCATTTAAATAAGATGATATGAATACGATGCAATTTTTTGTTAGTTTATTGTATCGTGAGATCATTTTACAGCATCTGATCGTATTAGAGAAAACGAGGATTGAATCGAACTCTTTCTTACCTGTAGTGAGTGCTTGGACAATGTGTATTGATGATATGCCCATCTGGAATGTAAAAGTAACCCAGAGAAAAAAATTAGACATAGAAAATCAAATGTATTTATCAACACTACAATAGCACGCCACAATAATGTTCTATTACAGATACGCCACGCTAGATTAGATTTCAATACTATTGAACATTCTTCTTCTTCATTCCGTGATTTGAAGCGAAGGAAATATAATACCTAAGCTCAAAATCTCTACTTCTATATACTGCCCATTTTTAATATTGGGTAAGTAAGTACATATTAGCAGTACCAGTGCTTTTGTCTTTTGTTAATAAATCTATCTTTCTGTTCAATGACATAATAAAATATATTTGTGTTTCAAAAACTTGCTTGGTATTACTGAAAGAATTTAAAAATGTAAGCAAATTGTACTATCAAAAACCTAAAAGGTTGTAATTGTAACTTGTAAAGTATTTTATTTTGTTAGTACAATTATAGTACCTTTGGGTATATGGGTTAGTATACTTATAGTTAGTATTTGAGTGATATAATATAGATCCTTTAGTTTTTTGGTAAAAACACTATTCCTTTGCAACTTTCAAATACTGATGTTATTGTATGGATCAGCAAAATAACGAATGTTTTTTCTGTCAATTCAACTGTTTGAAATCAGCGAAGCAAGCTGTGAGGAAGAAATACAACGTATAGAGAATCTTTCCTGTTGTTTCTGCTGCATTATCGTTTACATGATGTCTGTATCACAGAAATTCGCTTGAGTGAACAGAAAAGTAAAAAACTATTTTGACTGTAAGTGTGCATCTACAGAAATTACTTTCAAAAACTTCATTTCTCCTCGTAAAGTGTGCAATGTAACTTTGGCACACAGACAAAGCATTACGATGAAACAGTCATCCATATATCTTATAACATTGAGATTCTCATCTCCTGCTGCTATTGGTGGCTGCCATCATTGTATCACATTCAAATGAGATTCACAAACCTTATTATTATTCTTCAGTCTTATCATTCTTTTCTCTTTTTGATAGCTAAAAGTGACATGCGAATTTAAAACAAGAAATGACACAGCACGCTATACAAAGTTTCATCCCATTGTCCTTTCATTGTTCGTTGCTAATTGTTTAATACTAACGATAGAAAAGTAAAAGCTATATAAGACTATACCAGCAGATGATATATAAGTAAGACCAAGTAACAATTAACAATTAAAATAGATAATACACAACACGTACTTGTTTTGAGATCCAGCTCGGGGTCATCGTCATCAGTAAAGATCCAAGTCTGCAAAAAACAAAAAATTCAGTCATCAGATTGCAATTCTAATAGAAAAACAGTCTCAAAACTAAATTATATTCACATTCACATAACAGTGCAATGTGTTACATAATAAATCCAGTAAAAATTTCTAGTACTGTGACTATGGTGTAACATTATAAACCTTACTTTATAAACATATGTGATAAGCTAAATAGAATTCTGCTTGCATAGTAATACGTGTAAGTACAAGAAGATAAGGGTTACAGCGTCTTATTCTTACTGTGACCGCATTAAAAAAAACCTGCAGCACAATTATACCCTTCGCCCAGAATTATTTGCATCTGAGGAACAGGTGATTGTATATTGTGTCATAAAAACACAGACCAACAACTTTTGCGTTGTAAACAATGGGAAAAGGAACTGTATGTGTAATGTGTGTATCTGTATACACTGCGGAGGAAAATGCCTGTGTTTTTACAGTATGCATAGAGATAGTTCGTTTCGTATGTATCATAAGCTTCTGATACAAGTACACATAAAATATTACACTGTGGTTTACTATTTTGTTTTGCTTATCGTTAGTTTCGTAGATGCATATTACTACATTACATAATATCCAAACGTACACATAATAGCAGTAATTTTCCTTTGTGCACAGCGTTAGGTTGTCAGAAGTGTAAATGATTGTTGCATAAAAGGCTCGTTTGTTAACATCAAACAAAAGGAGTGTTTTCTTGCCACTACTTAACAGTAATCAGTAATCACCGAAGAAAATATTCATACCAACCGCATCTTCAGCAACAACAATCATAATCATGAGCCAAACTCTCAAGTTTTCATTATCATCACCGCTTTTCCGTCTTAAAACATTTGATCTTCTTGCATTTATTGGATTCCTATATACTATACCGAATATTCTGGTAGAGACTATTAACAACAGAACTATACAACTCGATGATGCCAGGGAATAATTATCATTCCATTTTTTAGCTCCCTTTTTCTTCTTCTTCCAGTAAAAAATCTACACAACTTGTCCATACTGACAATGAGTTGTGAACAATTGATATTGGCAAGAAAGGATAAAATTACAAATGAATTCCCCTTTCCAGTGAAACATTTAGGTACTTTATATTGGCTAACTTCTTGTATATACCTTGTGTGTGTACGATGCATTCTTATTGAATGATTACTGCTAATTTTTGTTAAGACCATCTGACGCAAATTCTCAAACGCATAAACTATCCCTGGTTTTTATTTTCCCTTTCGTTAAATACGTTTTATTTGCTGCTCAATGCGATTTCCTACCACAAAATACCAACAGAGAGAGGGTTTGATAATTATATAACCTTGCTATGGGTATTACACTATGCAGACGGGTATTTAATAACTCCTGCACGAAAATGGAAGGAATTTATGTATCAATTCTTTACCTCAAGTAAAGTAAACCGATTGTTATTGCCAAACGTTTTGGGTGGGTTTCTTCTCAACTCTGTTAGATACTAAAGTATTCACTTTAAAATCATTGCCGTTGCGTGTGTGTTGCCTTTACAGACTTTATTATGTATTTTTATATGTGAATTATTCATTTTTACTTTTGTTTACTAAATATCATAAACTTGACTAGTACAGTACAAAGCATCATGTACCTGTACATGTACTTCTTAAGGTACTGGATCTTTGTATATAATATTTTCTTAAGAGAATATTTTATTCTGCGAGATGCATGAAACAGGTAAGGCAGAAAGAGCACACCTAGATGCATACAGTCCTGGTATCTCGCGTGATGTTCTTTTTTCTTTTAAAAAATACGGATTATAATTACATACAATTCACTTACAATATTCCAGAATGAGTTTGTTATGAAGACCCTTTCTCTCAGGTAAGGTACTCAAAAAAAGTGTGATGTGGTTCTAGTTCTATGTAATGTAGGTAACTTAAATATACTCATGTCATTTCCTATCAGTAATTAAACATGCGTATAAATGTGGTGTGGTTAATAATAAACCACTATATACTATATATACTATTTGTACACACGAAGAAGAAGTGATGTGTAAAAATACATTTCACGAGGTAGGTAAATAGAAATAGGGAAGTTGAAATGCATGTAGTGTCTGGAAAGTGCGGTAAGTAAGTCAGTCTAGACGATGTCAATCGTGTTTTCGCTGAAAAAGTCTTTCAAGTTCAAATGCCAAGTTTTACATTATGAAAATGAAACGGAAAACTAGCTAATTGTAGGTTGAGGTTTGTTTGAAGTTTCCTATCCTGCCTTTGCCGTGCTGAAGTTGGAAAACAACACCAACAGCTGCTGATAGCATAAATGATAAAATGTAATTAACAAGAAGGGAAGCAACTCAAGTGTCTCTGCTGGATACGTACTGTAATAAAATCAAGATCTTGTAACAATCCTGTTGTAATTACAACATTTACAATACAACTTTATTTATTTGCGTGCAGTAAATACTTCTAAAAGTTACATTCTTACAAGGAAGTTACCTATTTCTTTTTTCCCTCAGATTTTACACAGGATACCACTTAATATTGAAATGTGAATTAAATTCTTGTTTAAGTATATTTATTTGTTCTCATTTGCATATAAGTTCTGGAATTAAAAATGTGTACATATATATACGTCTGTATAATAAATTGAGTCTTTTTACTGATTTACTGAATAACAAAGAGAACATCCTCGTCGTATTCGTATTCATCATCTGTTACTCGTTCTCATGCAGTTTTTTACTGAATTCTCTCAAAAATCGTACACACTTGTTGCATTTACCATGATTGTGCATGTGTAAAATACTCTGGCAATATTTAATGACCCTTTTATATTAATCTGTCGATGTTTGTGAGATTTCAGTTGCAGTTGTGGATTTTCATGTCGGTCGGATTCAGAGGGAGAGAAACAGAGTTAAGGATCTCATTTCCCACAACGGGAAAAATCACGCGAAATACCCTTAACCACTCGTGCATTGTAAAGGAGTAGGATTTGTCGGAAACCTGTGGTCTTTACCTATAGCTTTATAAGTTAAAAGTGTACACGATATAGAGTCATAATTTTGTAATATTCATCTGCCCTGCCTTTTGTTCATGTTGTGGTTTTAGGGGTTGTACGATCTTAATAACTTTTGCGGCTACATTGATTCTAAGGTGAAACAGTGTAACTAAAAACGTATGAGACTGCTCTAATTTCCCTGGAAAGGGAAGAATCCTATTAGACTACGTAATTTAGCATGAACTGTCAGATCTTTATCTATGTAAACTAACGTATTGGCTAAAATACACACTACTAACTCTGGTTATTATGAGTGAAAGTACGTATAATTAGATTTCGATCTAATTAAAATGGGTAGGTGATTTCAAGGTTGCTTTAATTGAATTCTAAGGAATTGAGACATGAAGGTTAAATCATTTATTTGGGTCTCAAGTGTTTATTACATTACAGGTGCGCTTAGCTGTGTCTATTAACCTTCAAAATTACAGATAAGAGTCTACAGAAATACTCCCATTATAAAATACATGCAAAAATTTGACAGTAGGTAACTCACTAAAGAAATCACCTACTCCATATTTCAAATTTGGTAAGCGTGACATAGATCTGCATTCCTCAGATAAGCACAAAAATCTAAAACTGCTGTGTTAGTTTCCTTTGAGACTTCACCTCGCAGGTTCCTTAGTACATACCTGAAATGCCTTTGTAAGCATAGATCTTGATAAAATGCGTAGACGTAGACTCACATCAATAACACACACACACATGGACACGCATTTCAGTCCAAATTTCTCACACCTACCTGAGCAGCACTAACAATCCACTTCCAGCAAAATTATGCAACGTACGCAAAATATTTTTCCCAGATAATGTTCCAACTTCAAACAGACGAGAAAATGCAAACGCAGGAGCCTAACAATGTACACGTAGTGCTGGCAAAGCATTACTACACAGCAACATACCATTGATTGTACCATTGTTTACAATGAAGCATGACGAAATATGTGAAACTTGAGAAACACGTACAATCATGACAATAGGAGTTCCCAAAACGTGAAATACTCGAACTTAGTGTGTAGTAACTCATGAAAATTAAATGTTTCCCAGATCTATCTGCTTTAAATACAACAGTTTAGTTTTTAAACTATTCCAGAGCATTGTCCGAAGAACATTGCAACGTTAAATTACATAAATTTCCACACAAAGACACCACAAGTGTCAAAAATACAATAGCAGTGAGCCGGCGCTTGCTTCCCCCTCTTATAAGTCAATGTCAGTGATTTCTATAAAATATCGTAGTAGGCACATCACATTAAAGCATTGAGTTGCAGGAGGTCAACTCTGGAATCGAGTAATAGTGTGTCTCTAAAGGGCTTAGGTCAGCAGGAAAGAATAATACAAGAGCGATGCTTACACACCAAAAAGACCACTAACCTCTGGAAACTACCGATAATTTTAAACCTGCTGACTATTCATGACCACATGCCCACAACAGAGAAGTGCCTAAGAACAGCGCATCATACCGTGTCAGTTTATTATCCAGCCACAGTCTCCAACTGAAAAATTCCCTTAGTACATTTTACATAGAGGCAGAGTGTTCATCTATATAGTCCTAGTAAATTTATTATGTAAGTAAATACATTTTTCTTCAGAAATACATAAATACCAGCACAGAGTACACATACACACACCTCACGCAGCTAAAGAGCAACATAGTTTAATTTAATATGACAGGTATTAGAAAGGTATTAGAGAGCGTGCATGATTTCGCATAAATCAGATGGATTTCGGTTATTAGGGTTTTCCTATTGAAACCTCCCATAGCCGTCCCAGTCCAGTCGCCACAACGAAAACCAACCCAGACTCGAATTTTTTCATGCTCTGTGTGTGCCTGTAAAATGTAAGTAACTGGACAATTATTCCAAAGATGTACAACAACGTGAGCAAATGCACAGTTGAATGCAGACGCAGCTTTTCCTATAGCATATACTAACTAACTGGAGATTGTGAGTATTTATTGTGTGATGTGATCAACGTAGTCATCAAGTACTTTGATTTAGTAGTAGAGAAAAGAACGCCTTCTCTCAGCATAAAAAATGATCTGATTCTTTATCTTGGTAAATACAGAGAGACTTGAAGAAAAAAATCCTCTAGAAAGTTTTTCAAAGGAGAAATAAAGAGAACGCTTCAGATTTGAAAGGGTTGATGAAAGGCTTCAATTTGTAATTCAATTTTCAGACCCCGATGAGATGTGGAGATCTAATTTGAATCATTTCGTTTCAAAGACATGGCGATAGTCAATAGCGTTTAGAATATAGGGACACAGTAAATAAATAAATATCCTTGTGTGTCTCTATGTGTCTTCAATGTTTTCATATAAAAATCCTATACACAGACACAACACACCAACGAGAACGACCAACCTATTCAGACAAAAGTAAAATACATTTTTATGAAGATGCACTCTGCATTTATTTACTATACAGTCAAAGTGTTTAGAGTTTAGGTACCCACCTACCTATATACCTATGCGTTTCAAACTTTGTTTCTTAGTTAGAGACTTGTTTTTAGCTGAGCTGTTTTATTAGAGTTAAAGATTGGCATCGAATTGCATTCAATTGAATTGAGATCGGTTCTTTTGTACAAAATCTTCTTATACAATCTATTGTGAATTAAAACCTGCTCACATGCATCATTGGCATTTCATATGGACATAGCAATACAATTTCTTTTCTTATTATTTTTCTCTTATATAAATATATAAGGTTACTCCTTTAAATGTAGAAGTACTTGCTTTCCTCGTCGTGTTTTCAATAAACTAGACAATGGGACTTGAGTGAAATACAATACAAAAGAGGCGACGAGGACATCATCTTCGTCGGGTCGGCAGCACACATGCAACGTGCATCTGTGTGTCACCGCATCCTCGTCACCCTTACACTTTACTATAGTTGTGGGCGTTACTTTCAGCCTTACGTTTATTTTACTGTTTTTCTCAAGGAAAAAAGCTCAAAGCCCGTATTAAATTCTGAAATGCTTGTTTAAACATAATATTTTGTTCAGAAGATTAGCTCACAGTCAGGCTGTGTCGGAGAACACTACAGCCTCAGCTAATACTTACTTAGGATAGGTTAGGTTGGGTTTCCATTAGCACAGTTGTGTCCTCATATTTTTGAAGGTTGGAAAAATATTCTTTCTTTGAAATAATTCTCTTAATGCTGAACATACATTGAGTTGATGTATTTACTAATGTTATAATATATTATACTACTTAATATAGTATGTAATATGGAAGATAGCACTATTCAGATTTGGAACACTTGTTTTCGTTCCTCCGTACCAATTCCTTCAGTTTTTTGTTCAGCTTTCGTTATCTGTACTGTACCCAGCACTGTAAATATGGAAGGTTGATATCTAGACACATTATACACACTGCACGTTGTCAGTGTCAACTTAAACTGGGTTCACACAGTCTGTCTACCCTCAAACAGTGGCACAGTAATCATACAGCACATTGAAAACATTCTCAATCAGTATAATATTATCTTTGCCATATCATTTCTCGTCATCCCTCTACTAGTACACGAATGTGATACTCATTAGCTTGAAACCCGAAAGTATAGAGCGAAACTGAACTACGTTAACGATAAATTGTTTTGCCCTGGGTAGTTGTGCGACTGAGAGAGGTCCATTACATGTCATATTTTCAGTTTATGCATAGGATTTTAGGTACATACATTATGTATATTAATGCGAGTACTGTCATATCTTTATCTTTACATCACAAAGGGGTAAAAAATTGTTGAACCGTTACAGTAACTGGGTTATGCACAATATGTTTCAGAATGAGACTCACGCAAATGTACTATACAGTAGTTGATACATATGGTTTTAATATTATTGCGTTCAGCCGAGCCGTATTAGTAGGTACTCTGGTACACAGACATATGCTTTTGATGATAAGGTCATTTTTATCTACACCGAAATTTCCGTTAATGTCTAAGTAGTAATTATTGCCACATTATATAACAATAGCGATTATCATGACATGACTGTTTTATTCATCCTGTTATTTAAGTGCATGAATTTTAGTACACCCATTGTAATTTGACTTTTCCACTAACACGATTCCTCTTTGAGAGTGACCATAGGGCCGATATCTCGAGAATTTGTTTGAGCAGACCATAAAGATCTCATAAAGGTTTTAAACAGGCATGAAATGTCATAAGATTAGTTATATTGATTGCAGTTTTACTGAAATCACGATATTGACATGTTGCATTGTGAAAGTCAAGATTTATTTATACATGTTGAAGATTCCGACGTTCTTTGCGGTATGTTAAACTTGTTTTTGCCCAAGGAGTTTTTATTGTTGGACACGATTCGCTCTAGTGCTATTAGAAGCTATGGCTATATTTTGACTGGTTTATTTCATTTGAGACTTGAGAGATTGACATGTTCATAAATTACTTTAGAGAATCTCTCAGACTTTTATTTTCGGCAAGCCAACCTTCAACCTCTTCTGCGAAAATTAACTTGCAGCTACTGTTCATCATGGTACATGTGTAGCAAATCAACGAGCTTGCTAAGGATATAAGTACACACGTAGCAACAGTCGGCGCCTATAGTGTACTTTTTCTTACACAGTCAACAGTCAAAAAATCTTCCACGATATAAAGTTACCATAAGAAATAAATGCATTTGAAATTGGCTATTGTATTATGATGACATGGACAATGCAATGGACGAAACGAAATGCGTCTACCACCACAGATCGCTAACAATGCAACTTCGTTATCCAGTAATATATTATGCCTACAAACATATTTGAGCAGAGAGTTGGTTTATTTTATTACAACATCCTATACACTCCTATACTGTTGATTGCTCTTGTGGTTTTCAATTTCACTGCTACTACTTTACTTGCCTGATTATTTTTCATGCCTGCTGTTATATGCAGTATTCATTAACGTGCTCTGATTACCATTTTGCTAATGCGAATGTAGACAGTGTAAAGTGCAGGAGCCCTTTGCCTTTGAAGTTCCACAGTGTTCCACCATCGGCATAACACTTTAAATCATACGAAATGCAACCGTCGACAGAAAAGTCGAAACTCAAAAGCAACTCTATATACTTTCTCGTGTAGCTATGCACATTGCCTTGTGTAGTAATAAAGAACAGATCGCATAGAAGAGAAAATATAAAAAAGCATTTTTGTTTTTCTAAGTCTCGTCTTGCACTATAGAAATTTTTACAACACAGATACTACATACCATACAATAGGAACACCAGTTATGGTAGTGTGTATCGGATTGTGCATGTAAATGTGTTTAGTGTATTTAAGTGTGCGTATATATTCCTTATAGTAATTTAAATGCAGGCAGATGGTTTGTATGTAGTAAGTAGATGTGTGTGTACTCTTCGCTTCACCCAAGAAGGAAAAACTGCTTAGCAATCATCTTATGAAATGTGATGTGATGGCAAATGAATATGCATGAGTTTTTATATTTTATTTTCTATCTCCTCCAGGCTTCCTTGCATACATTACTCCTTCACTACTACTACAAGGTGCTCATTCTGTATATATTCCTCAATCTACGAAATACAAACTGTATTTACAACGAGATGTATAGTATTATAAAGAGATAAATAATATTATACTAGCTTGCTGAAGATGTAATAATATTATACTAGTAGTAGTACAACTACTAATGGTAAAGTGCAATTCAAGCTGTAAACCAAACCATGGACCATTAAGCAAAATAGCTGATTCGATGTGCTTGTATTTGTAAACTCTACACATTTAATATGCAAAGAGCAAGCTAACGAATGACCAAGTGATGCCTTTGACTTACAACTATTATGCAGATGGTTTGTTTCACAGATAAACCAGTCTTATTCTATTCCTGTGCTTTAAAAGACAGCGTCTCTCTCTCTCTCTCTTAGAAGAACGAATAGCATTAGCAATCGGCAAACAAGCTAAACTCTTCTGTATACTTAATGTGTAATAATCTTTACTTCTCTGAGGAATACTGCCTATATGCCTGTAATACCTATACCAATTGAATATAGTACTATTATGTAGTCAAGAAAGCAATTCGAGTCGGCAAACAAAAGTTGAGATGAAAAGTAAAATGGAAAAAAACGAAACGAGAGAAGAATTAAAGACGTGTGTAAGACAGTGAAGTGAAGCTGATTAATGCTCTTATAGCAGAAAGACAAAGCTGAATCTTACATTGAATTCTTGTTGTCCTTCGATAATTCATCTTCATCTCAGTCAATCTGTATTCAACCAATGCTACTTACTACACCACGGCTTATTGCTTGCCTACATCATTGTGCACTAACTCCCTTAGGAAATTATAATATAAAATATCACCAAATGCACTATAGTACGGCTCATTCAATATTCCTTCCGAAGACATGTCTTGTATTTGCATCACGTACTCATAATATCAGACATCGCATGTAGTCACATACATATTGGATTAAAATGTTGTTAATGAAATTCCTTTAGTATAATGGTCATTGTCTCACATATGAATCAAAGCTTAGTGAATAGAGACATATAAAGTACAGCTGATAAAATTCAACATTAAAAAATGAGTCGTATCCCAAGATAAATATTTGTATGATGGAACTGTGGATTCTACATAAAGATGATTATTAGCATTTTAAATGTGAAGTGAAGACAGAGAAAAATCTCTTTGTATTAATATTTATCACTTTTATACATCTGCAGTTAGAAGTTAGTACTGTTTGTACACAGATAGAAATATTTTTTGTTGTGTAAATACCAAAGTGCCATCAAGTTTTCATATTATTTCAAAGAGCGAGGTTATTGCCTCTCTGCTGTGTCGTTTCTATTCATCGCTTCCACTTTGAAACTTAAAACAAAGAGTCATTTTTCATTTGAAGATGTATGATGGATGTTACACACTTTTTACTAATCCTATAAGACCCTGCTAATACAATCATAGTATATGTATACATACCTATACAAATTGTACATGAAAAAGGTACTATATGGATTTCATCTAGGTATAAGGTTTGACTTGAAGTATTTAAGTCTATACTAGACTATTATTACATTGCTTTACTAGTATGTTTGTATGTATGTTGTCACGGTACGGTAATCAGAGACTGACTGATGACTTGAAATCTCAATAGATTTAAAATTCTACGAAGTTAGTCAAGGGAAACCCGTGAAAATCCATTAGTTTTGTCACCAAACCATGATAAATAAATTAATTGTAAATCACACAAAAGTCATCATCTTATCTGTACAGACTATTATTTCAATGGTAGTAGAATTAGACAAGCATCAAAGAAGTTTTATGCTATGCTAACCAGCTATGAATATACAGAAGACATTGTATGTAAAGATTTTGTTTCTATATAGACCGGATCTGGTATATTAGTAGTACAGTTGTATGAAAATAGCATGAGTAAGGATTTCTGTAATGTTTTGTATTGTTCATGGCGATCTTTACCCCTACGTTGTCACACACATTATGGGTCTACCTGCAAAGGGTAGTGCACTTGGCCCTGAAACGCTTAAGTGAAACTAATTAGACGGTTACAGACAAATCTGAAACAATAAGAACACATTATATGACATGATACACTTGTAAGAACCAGAACTGACACAAAAAGCAGCTGCAGCATTTCATAGAGGCAAGAGTTGAGTTTTTGACGTTGACATGTTACTGCTCGGGTCAACCAAATCTCAAGGACTAAGAAACGTACCCTTCTTCTTCTTACAACAATTTTCTTAAGATTACTATACGGACATGTTGAGGCAGGCTACTACTTATCTGAAGTATATAGACACTCCCACACAGTCCAGAGTCAAACAAGAACATTATTTACTTTAAATGTCATAAAGAATTGTAGAGCATTGTTGCATGCAACATAGCACAACCAATGTAGCATGATTTTTACAATGTGCATGCTGCTGATGTGATGTTAATGTATTGAACAGAATGGAATATTATACACCTAAAAAGGAGGAAGAAAAGTCAAAAAATAAAATACATAAATTACCCGTATGGATATTGTTCCATTTTACATGCTCGTCCGTGTATTTATATGCGGACAAGTTTTTTTACGAAGAAAGAGGTAACTTTAGCTTTATGCGTTTCCTATACAAGACAGTAACGGAGTCGAAAAGAAAAGGAAGAATATTTGAAATGCGATTAAAACCTTTAAGAAAAAACTCAAAAGGCTAATGTGGCATTTCTAAACAGTTGAAAGCTGAATCTTCTCCATGTGTTTTTCATTTTGAAGCTAAAAACTGTAAAACATGGATGTAAACTATAGATATCACATACTTCTGATAGTATATCCCCCATAATATTCATATACAATGGAAACCACTCGACACTGTTTTAAGTATAAACGTTTAAAAGTAGTGAACTCCACAGAGGCCGATATCGATATCCAAAAATAAGCCAATAAGAAGCAAGTTTAAGTAAGGATAAGTAAAGTAAGTCTACCGAAACCTTTTCGTAATATATTACTAGACTTGTTAATGTTAAAACGAACCCGATTTCCAAACTTATAAACAGAAAGACCCTTGTTATTTATATGTGAGAGTTGTAAATATTTCTTCTACTTCGTATCGGTCGGTTAGTCTCATCTTGTTTCGAAACAGTATTATATTTACGTTCAACATGGGTATTTTGAAATTGCATGTAAAGAAAACTTACTCTAACAATTCAGAGGAGAGCTTTTACAAGAAAAGAGAACGTACGTAGCAATTATACCTCCCTGTGACTAAGGATTATTGTCTGTTATACTTATTATTGTTGCACTGTATATAGTGCTCAAAGTGAATCCTGCATTGTGTAAGGTGGGTTTACACAGTATAAAAGCTACAATATACCAAAATACTTTATATACATTTTTACTCCTAGCACTTATAATGTAATTTGAGTCTATATGAATTTCAAAGTTTCAAAGGACCCTCAAAAGTTGGAAAGGGCCTGTAAAATAGTTTATGATATACAATCTCTCCCACTCACTCGATTCTTTGGTAATGTTCTGTACTTATTTCCACTAAACTTTCTGTTCTTGTTGTATTGAAGGAAGGTAGTTGCACTGATCTGAACCGAACCTTTTCATCTTTCATTTAGTGGATGTACTACATAGACAGTAGTAATATTCACTCCCGTCCAATGGTCTGTTCCAATTCCTTCAACAAGGCCCTTAGCTTCATAATAATAATAACTAGTAAAGATATAACCATAATGGCAATAAATATCTACTTACTGAACTAACTGCGAGAGAGGCAAAGATTTTTTCCATTTTGGAGGGAGAAAAGGTACACTAAACTAAACACAGCTCTCTATACAGAGAAACTTGAAACACTCTACAATCATCTCTTGCTCCATCCAATGCTTCACTGGCAGTTTATTATACTCTATAGTCATAATGCACTTCAATTCTAGCTTAGGCATGACATAACCAGGTCAACTTACATGTACAACGTCATCAGCAGAGATGAACAATACTAGTTTACTACACGACCATGTCTATAAATTCTGTTGTTAATGTTCAGCAAGTGGGCAGGGAATGCTTTGCATTGCTCTATTGTAAAATGCTTCATGGGGCTACAAAAGTTTACATCTTTAAATTCAAAGAAACTTGTCGCTCTCAGTATCTGTTTTTTCTACAATAGTTCAACCAAAATTGATCGTGTAGCTTTTATGATTCTGTTTAAAGTATATACACTCTGCCATAAACTGACCTTTTAAATGCATCGCCTATTGCTTGATCAATGTATTAAATACAATACAATATTCTTCAAATATTTCACGCTGGAGGATTTCATTGAAACCCAAACAAATGCAATGAACTAACTGTCTCAAAAGACCAAATATATTGAATTTCTAGTTTATTATCAAACGTAAACACGGGAACATCATCTAATACAGAACAAACGCTAAACTATTTATACAAGTCATACGTTTCATTAATTTACATTCGCATGTTACATTTACACTTCAGATGGTGATACTACTACCAATCTTCTATACGTTTGGGTTCTTTTTTAAACTTTATAATTATAACATTCTAGACAATCAAAAGAATTTTTACTGTTATTATTGAGGTTATATAAAACTTTACTGCATGCTTCGTATGAGTCCTGCCACGGGCTTAATTATCATAGTGGTAACGGAAGAACTCCGGAAAATATTACACACACGCAGAAAAGAATTTTGAATCTGGGTGAAAAATTATAGTGTCTACGATGTATGATATACTATAAAATACTTGTGAACTGGGTTATTATTATTATAATACATTCATTCTAGACCGAAGTTTAAAAGTGAAAGAAGCAAAAACAGCTATCTGATGAAAATCCGATCGTTTCTAGATAATAATGATAGGAAACGACATGCTTATTGCTCACACTCCTTTAACGCTGCTGTTACTGTTGCTCTCTACACTTGCACTACATACATGTTATTACAGCAACCACCTTCTGCTTTCGTTACACAACTCGAAGAAGAAAGGTTCTACTACAGGTTTTGTTTATGCCAGGTAATTCTTCTAATGTTACTACTGCTGCTTTACAATCTGTAGTAGTATAGTTGAATTGAACTGACTGGACTGGCTTTGCACTAGGATACAATAGGACCGGCTCCCTTGTATCTTTGTATCTACAAGTAAAGCAGGTAGCCAAGCATAACGGATAAATTATACGCAAATTAGCCAGTCGTGCATGAAGGATTGGAACAAAAAATCATCAAAATACACTACGACTAGCTAATAAAAATATATTCAGATATAACTCGACTACTTGTATTTCCCCGTTACTTTAGACTTTATCACACATGTCTGCCAATTTAATCCGTTGTTCTGTCATTTGACACATCTGTCAATATGTTTCGTGTCGAAGTTTAAATGGAATTTACATGTAAGCATGTAACGAGGAAATATTTATTTGCACTTGGAATTAAATAGATTTGTTCTACCAAGGAAAAAAATCATGTCTTGTCTTGTACTATCTGTACAGACTGTGTTAAACTGATGAAGAGTTTATTTAAATGTTCCTTTAACTTTGCAACATCTGCATATGAGTGTAAAAGTAAATACTTGTTTAATAAGGCAGAAAATCCGGCTTGGATGCACGACACGACTATTCGTATACAAATAATAAAATTACATAAGAATTTTACGACTTTTACCAAGTACAGTTAGGACACTTGGTAAAACGATATGATGGTAACTGTATTGTGTACGTGAGGTGAAGAGACAGGCAAATGTCATCAAGTAATTGTGTACAGCCATGGCAAATGAGTTGTTTACAAATGAGAGCCGCTTTTAATGACTGGGAAATAAGCAGGATGACAGTTTTATACTTGTGCATGCCTTTTGTAGCTGCTTCTTGGGTACGCAAGGCAAAGGAAGAGGAAGGAAACTTTTCTTCTTGTATATGGAATACTATAGCTAGAAGAATCCTTTTCTTGCTTACAACTTTATTAGTTTAATCCTCATGGTTTAAAGTCAAAGAATCCCATTGTGGAATAGTAAAAGCAAATCACTCGCTCAAAGTCATAAAACTTTATGATAGGAGATTCGAATAGGAAAATACACAGCTTAATAACGTTATATAACATTCATTCCGTATTGAAAGTGCTTATAAAGTACTCACAGTATTATGTAATACTGACAAATACCTAAATACCATTGTTAAATGTAATAGGTATACTTTAAAGTGAAGCTTACAATGTTACCACAATACTGAATAGTACGAAAGAAATACTGGATTAGTTTCAGATTACATAATTAACTAACGATAAGTGTAAATATGTAGTTAAAAATAATTGTAAGGAATTTCTACGTACAAAAGGAGCTGTATTTTTTATGACTGTTGTATGTAGTAATAAAATTAAGTAAAATGTTTAATGAGTTAACTATGTATATAGAAAAGTATTTTTCAATTCTCACCTGATCTCTGGCCAAGTTGAACCAAGTTTGTACAATAGGCTTGAGTCTTGTCTCATGAAATCTCTTGGTAGTTTTCACACTGAGGAAAATAGAGTCCAAAAGTCTCTGGCGAATTTTACTCATTCTGCTACTTGCAGTAGGTTTGACTTTCATTTTCTTAGTTCTTTTACCACTACTATCTTTACTATTACTACTATGACTTATGTAATTATTTGTTTGTAGTGCACTACTTTTTTCTTTATGTTTATCATCCCCCTTATTGTTATTATTATTATTTCTACTACTACTGCTAATGTGACTATTACTACCACTCTCACTATAGTCATCTCCATTATAATAGTGATTATTAAAAGCAGATGCTTCTTCCGGTGCGAGAATTTCTTTCTGTTGTATTTCTCTCGACAGAGTCTTGTTCACAGAGTCTTTGTTTCTCATCACTGCTCCAGTTCCCATGCTCAGTGCGTTTGCATTGGAATTAGCATAGTATGACTCATCGCCACATAATTCGCAGAGATTGTCTTTGTTCCCAATGCTGTTGCTGTTGATAGTGGTTATTTGATACAGGACTAAAGTACCAGAGATAATTGCCAAAGCAAACACTTGCAACATGTGTCGATAATTTTTGCTTCCTGCGAAATTGAAACAGGAGCTTGAGCTAATACCCCCACTAACTCCGAGAAGACCTTTGTGGGGGTGGATGGTATAGCACCGCGGTCGACCGAGCTTCATCTTTAGCTTTTACTCTATGACTTCTGCAGTTTAATTGTTATTTCTTCTATCGTACTGTCTGCAGACTTGCAGAGTTGAATATCAACAGAAAAACAATCCTGTGAGGATGTGTTTACTCTTTGCACCTGCTGCTGTCATCATTATCATGGTGGTTGCTGTTTTTGTTTTTAAAATGCTTTTCTCATTATTTATTCCAGGAAGTTGATTTATTGCATACATGCAGGCAACACGGCAACAGTCACCTGCTGATGACTTAATGCTTTGTTGGTTGTATAGGTATGTGGATTCGGGTGTACTATGGTACAAACCTTCTATTTATAATTAATATTATGCTAACGCAGGAAATGTTTGTATTTATAGTGGAGTAATGGCACTTTGAAGAAAATTCACGGTTCGTCAATTCACTTTTTAGCTACTATTAAGAAAATTTAATAGAAGAGCTGAGTGAGTGAGAATGAGATTTCAATTAGCATAGTAAACCTTAACGCGGCAGACAAGGAAAAACCTATGTAGTCTATATCATACTATATTCAATCTACAAGTATTGGATAATGTGTAGGACACAACTTAAACATTTATTAAACAAAGTTGTGGAATTTTCTTGTTTGTAGCACAACAGGGGTTGTAGTATGCGGATGAGGATTCGTGTTATGTAGGATGGACGTTGATGCTTTCTTGACACTCCAATTAGCTCAAATTCGGGAGATAGAGAGCGACGAGGCAATTTGATCGTAGAATCCTATGTCTAAAGAAAGCCGCGGGTATATCTTCCCATACATATACGTAATATGTAGCGTGCAGTAGAATTTTGTTGTCTATAAAGTGAAAAATCCGAAGCCTTTTGCTGGTGACTACTTATTTTACACTCACGCACACTCTCAGTTTCAACTCGTCTCAATATTTAACGGAGTAACTTTTATTTATTAACATTCCATTCCAGCCACATGAACTTGTTCCAGAAAAAATGAAGAAGAAGGCCAGGTAAACGTGAGCTTGCTCACTCTACACAACAGTGGTATATGATACAGGTCTAATTTTACACTCTCAAATTTCGGTTTTATCTGCTTGAGCGCACATTTGGTTACGGTGTGAGCCTTATTTACTTTTGTTGATGTAAAGTGACTTGGTTGTGTTGGCTCTTTTTCTCTCTGTCTCAAGACGCGGTTAGTTTATCAAAATGAACAGTGAAGTATGTGTCCAGCCCATTTCTTCTTCTTCCACTTGGGTTGTTTAGGTGGGCGGGGAAGTGTCCAGCTCACACAGTAAACTCTCAATTCCTTTACCTAAACTTTTGCTCAGATAACATTTCCTTTTGTTTCGTCCAAGCACAAAACTTTCCCAACTCAATCAGTCTCTCTACCACTTTACTATATGTCTTCGTGTGCGTTATTTTGATGTTATTGCTTCCACATTACTATTGACTTGTG
Organism: Pogonognathellus flavescens; assembly: GCA_019776165.1. Taxonomy (NCBI): domain Eukaryota; kingdom Metazoa; phylum Arthropoda; class Collembola; order Entomobryomorpha; family Tomoceridae; genus Pogonognathellus; species Pogonognathellus flavescens. The sequence goes on from JABASD010002321.1 coordinate 24,695, forward strand.
TATAGTATGTCATTCTAACATTTTACATCGCCAAGACGCATATAGTAAAACACTATGGTGTTGCTAGTGTAATACTTCATAAAGATTAGGTTGTAAATAGGGAATGAGTGTGTGAACGGGAGAATGTGCTGATAAGACTCGTAACTTATCAACACAGCACTTTACAAACCATTTCTTTGACACTCACCACTAAAAACTGTTTCAACACACCAACACTCAAATATATTCCCAGCCGAGGAGACACAGACAAACTTGAGTCAAACCCAATAAATACTTGTAGTATCTATATCGGAATTATTAAGGGTAACGTTTTGTCTCTCTCTCTGATGTATAGAGCACAAGCACAAAAATACTTCCTTGTGTGTATTACTTTGAACAATATGAACAGATATTCAAACAAGTGATGAAGTACTTTCTGTGTGTATTATCCTCCTGGTTCGTACTTTGTTGTAATAAACAAAACTGTAAGGAACGTGTTTGTACACTTTTTTGCTGTACCCGTATAAAAATTGATAAGGTTTTCTGCGGTTTGGATTTGTCTGTTTGTGTAGATATTACGTTCACAACGTGTCTCATATAGAGCAATAAAATTCAGTTAACAAAATCTAAGTCAAATAGCGATATGACTACACATGCTCTCGCTGTTGTTTTAAACGAAACGTTTGTATCTGTAGCACGAGGAATATTGTATTGTGTTATTTAAATGGTACTTGTACAAAAGTACACTTATTCAAGGCAAGGCAAATAAACCAAACGAAAATAACGTGTTAGGGAGAGAGAGAACTGTGGGACAGGGACTCTCTCCGAGGCCGGCCAGATTCTAACTAACTTGTTCTGTCGATGTAAGAATGGGCGATTGAACATGTTGCTCGAGCAGGTTGCTGCTAATGCCTCCAGCAGCATCCACCGTCGTCCTTATACCAGAGAAACTGTAGAAACTAGCAGGGTAGAATTTGTTATAGAGTCTTGTCAAGGTATTACTATGTTATGTATAATGTGTTCGTTGTTGTAAATGTGTACTTATAACTTGAAACTGTCTTATATTATCTATACGTACATATTATTATATTATACACCATATACCATACCACTTGTTTGTGTTTAACTGCACGAGGAAGCAATACATGATCAAGCAGTAAGAAAAACTGAATTCTTATCAAGCATAAAGATGAGATTGGTATATAGAAATGCATTAGTATTCAGGGATAGTTATAGGTAAGTTCTTGAAAGAAGGTAGAAGTGTGTAAGGGGTAAGGTAAGGAAAAAGGCAATGCACTTGTAGCATGAGTTTATATTATTATTGTATAGATCCTACTACAGTAGTGTCTCTGTATCTACCCACAATATTCAATTCACTATCTCTGCTGACAATGAGACACAAGACTGTCCATGTCCTCTCTTCTGTCTGCAAAGAAATCTCGATCTTCAGTATTGTACTTTTTACAACACTGAAAGCGAAAAGTCAACAGGGATTTCATGCTTTCATGTGTGTGATAGTTTTCCTGTAGGAAAACTGTATCTGTGGTTTAACTGGTAGTTGAGATGTAGCTTTGTATAAAGTTTGTCCGTGTGAATGTCACGTATTTTACAATTTTACTAGCATGAAATGAGCATCTTTACACTATTGACAACACCATTGAATGGGTTTTGGGATATGTTTTGTTAGCTTTAGTAAATCTGGAAGGAAGCTATAAGAACTTAAGAAGATGAGCTGATGTGATATGTTAAGTTACATATATAAACCAAGCAAGATAAAGATAAATTCTTCTCCTTGTCTGTCTTCTTACAGTGTGTAATATTATGCAGTATGGTGTTGTGTGGGCCGTTTTTCTTGAATACCACTTTTGTAACATGTGCTATACCAGACTGAAATATTTTATGCTCATATTGACCCTAGTGTCTGTCTTATACTTTGTATGTAGAAATTTCTACACCTAAAAGTAAGTGCAAGTGTAGCAATAATCATTTCCCTGAAGATTCAGCTTGGACTTGGAAGTTTTTTTAGTTGACTTAACTCAGATACTATTGTGGGAGATTTTCATTCTGTATACAGTTCTTGTTACCGCAGGAAAAAATGTCACGTCTCTCCTTTTGGTCAAGAGATGTTCTATATTTATGGTAAAGATGTCCACATGCCATAATAATGTCATTTTATGCATGTGGTTGCTTTATAAATGTCTTTGTTATGTTGGGGGAGGGGGGAGGCTTGAAAATTTTCTCGTAGATATAGTTTCTTCTCTTCTTGCCTTGTTAGTTGGATCATTGGATTGTAGTCTTCTAATAAAGAGTTATTGGTGAATGAAAAACTATTATATTCAAGTTGAGATGTGCATTTTTTCAATAGTAGCCACAACTATGGCATTTTAAAGATATCTTGCACTTTTAACGCGTTGACTCTTCTTACCACGTATATAATTAGTAGAAATAGCCGATTACAACAATTTGCATATAATATTTACTGAAACTAAATCATTTTTTAAGGATAGAGCAAAGATACAAGTGCAATCTTTTAATTTATATTTACGTATGTTGTATTGCATTTCCAGAGACAATTATCACAATTATAATTTTAATATTTTTCATAATAAGTTTGTAGATAGCTGATCCACTACTTCCTGTCTTCGATAAGAAATTGTAATGTCTTTCATTAGAAAATAGATACAAGATACACAACAGTTTATTGCGATCATTGTAAAATCATTGGTTGAATAGTAAAACGAGTACCACCAAAATGGGGTAACTTAATATTATCATAGGTTTTTGAGTAGTATGCTTATGATGTACTGATTTTGCAATGTTATACAAATAAAGACCGTTCATTTTAATGGCTACTTTTGACACGTTAATAAAACCGATCATTTTAATGGCTACTTTTGACACGTTAATAAAACCGAATTGTGAGCTATTATTATACTATACTGTCTCATATGAGATTACCTTACAGAAACACAGTAAAAATGCATTAAGACAATACAATAAAAACCATCAATATTCTTAATAATAATAATAATCTAATAAAATATTTAAACATTTGCTTAAATGATAGTCACTTTAATGAAAGACTGTTGGTTTTGTAAAGTTTTAAACTCCCTGAGCCAAATACCAACGAACATATTATATCTCTGTATTCTGTAGTTAACTCTTTTTTTCATTTTGAAATCAGTATTGTCCATTAATTTGCTATAGCTAAATGAGACTTTGATTTTAGTTCTTAACTTTATAAGTTAATAGAAAAAAGGCCCGTGCGCTGCACGGCGCCGTAACCTC
>JABASD010002322.1:0-27950 GCA_019776165.1 Pogonognathellus flavescens
GTCACGATGCTTACTCATACCCGCAGATGGCAGATCCTAGTCGGGAAGACGAGCAGGTCAACTTGCTCGGAGAAGAGGGGCTAAGAGCTGGTGGCCAATCGCTCAAATTGGGGTAACCGGTTTCTGTGCTTTGGGGAATTAACTATCTAATGTCTTATTAATACTAAGCTTTCGTAATATTTTAAAAAGGCTTTGGTCTTTGTTCGAGCGGGCAAAAAATGCTTTAACTCTACACAAACCCTTAACAAAAATACCATGACTCACATTGTGATCTTTTACATTTACCAGAATGGTAAAAGTTGAACCCTTTATTACAGCTTTTATGGTACTGTGCTGGTTAAGTTTATGATACTTTTCTACCAACTTAACCATCTTTCTTCATTTTCATCGTGCAAATTCTAATTTAAAGTTCGTAATGGAAAGCAATTTGCTAAATATTAATCAAGTTACAAATCCGAGTTTAAATTAAAATGTGCACAAATGATACCTAAATGAAACACGACTGTATTAACTACTGCGCTTTTATTATCTAAGTACTTAACACCTATCTAGAATAGATAAGTGTTATACAAAGCGTATTTGTAACCCTAAACCCCGTGAGCTAATAAAATACAAAGAGCTCTTGTATAACACACAATTGAATAACTTTTTTACTGTCACTCTTCCATGTTATTTCTCTGTACAGTATTTAATTATTTTAATAATTTATTAAATAATTAAATTAAAGCGTGAAACACATGAAGTGGATGAATCGCTGACGGCAAATTTAATTGAAGAGTCAGTTTATGGTACGCATATGATGGATCTGGCAGCCAAATCTGGTGGACAGCTAGGGTATTTGTTTTTGTCTTGTTAAAAATGGCAATAATCCGACCAAAGCCTTTAATCCTTGTTGAAAGTATCAGTTCAGTTATTTGTTATCATGACGTTGTTTGAAATTATGTATGTTGCTAATTTGTGTTATTGTTTCATACAGATTTGTTGCAGGTGTAATTTTAAGAGAACGAATTCCCCCCTTTGAAAGAATGTTATGGAGAGCCTGTCGTGGTAATGTATTTTTACGTCAAGCTGAAATCGATACACCGCTAGAAGATCCCACCACTGTATGTAAATAATGCTATCTAATGCCTTATCTGCCTTATCACATCTAATTGCCATCTTTTACAGAAATATTTCTTTTCTGTGATTTACAGAGCGATCAGGTGTACAAATCGGTGTTTATCGTATTTTTCCAAGGAGATCAACTAAAAACTCGAGTAAAAAAGATTTGCGAAGGATTTAGGGCCACCTTATATCCATGCCCTGAAACACCCAACGATAGAAGAGAAATGGCTGTCGGTGTCATGACCAGAATAGAAGATTTGAATACTGTGAGAACATTGACTACCTACAATGATGTCGATTTTGACCGGATATGATATGAATATGAATTTCATACTATGAAACTGATGATGCTGTTTAATGTGTGAATAGGTTCTAAGCCAAACACAAGACCATCGCCATCGTGTTTTAGTAGCAGCTGCAAAGAGTATTAAGATATGGTTCACTAAAGTGCGGAAAATCAAAGCAATATATCATACGTTGAATCTCTTTAACCTGGATGTAACACAAAAATGTTTGATTGCGGAATGTTGGGTCCCTGTTTCTGATTTGGAGTCAATTCATCACGCACTTCGAAGAGGAACGGTAAGAAATCGAAACAAACCTTTCCTAAAACATTCTACAATGTATTCTGTACGCACAATTATTTTTTTTGTATTCTTATAGGAGCGTTCAGGGAGTTCAGTTCCTCCTATACTAAATCGAATGGAATCAAAAGAAATACCACCCACGTATTTTCGATTGAACAAGTTTACTCGGGGGTTTCAAAGTTTAATTGACGCCTATGGTGTCGCGGCCTATCGAGAAGCAAACCCGTCTCCTTACGCTATCATCACATTTCCGTTTCTTTTCTCTGTCATGTTTGGGGATTTAGGACATGGTTTGATCATGACAATGTTTGCAGCATGGATGGTTATGAATGAAAAACCTTTAATTGCCAAAAAATCTACCAGTGAGGTATTTAATAGAAAAAAATGATTTACTTTCATTTCAGTGAGTTCGTATGGTGGTGCATGTAAATGTTTAACATGAAATTTTATGTGAATAGATTTGGAATATTTTCTTTGGAGGACGTTATATAATTTTACTGATGGGATTTTTCTCAATGTACACTGGGCTGATATACAATGATGTTTTCTCCAAATCAGTAAATTTATTCGGTTCTCAGTGGTATGTTCCGTATTCAACGTTCAGTATAATGAAAGAGAAAGAAATCATGCTTGACCCTAAAAACGCCTTTTACGACCGGGCGTATATATTCGGCATGGACCCTGTTTGGCAGGTATGTTTGAGTTTAATTTTTATATTAATTAAATAAATAAATAGTAATTATTTTTATTTATTATAAAATGACTTATGAAAACGTGTACTATTTCCTTAATTTTCAGGTAGCCGAAAACAAAATCCAGTTTCTTAACGCCTACAAGATGAAGGTTTCAATTATTGTGGGGGTAATCCACATGCTGTTTGGAGTCATGATGAGTTTATGGAATAATATGTTTTTCCGAAAACCCATCAATATAATATGTGAATTTGTTCCACAAATTATCTTCATGACCTTCCTGTTTTTCTACCTCTGTTTGTTGGTGTTCCACAAATGGGTAGCTTATTCTGCATTGGCAGGTAATAAAGTACTCTTTACCGAGTCTCTTTTTATTAGATTGTAAGCTGATGGGAGAATTCTAATTTTTTTACAATCATTCAGATATGAGTGAGGAAACAAAAGCGTTGGGAGCCCACTGTGCGCCTTCGATATTAATAACCTTTATCAATATGGTTCTCTTCAAAAGCAGTGAAAAAGTAGGCGATTGCGATCCTTATATGTATTCCGGCCAAGAAGGCTTTCAAAAATTTCTTGTAGTCATCGCGATGTTATGTGTTCCTTGGATGTTGGTTGGAAAACCATATATGATTCGAAAACAACGCATGCTTCAACATCAGAAGGTACCTTTTACGTGCCATGATTATTCAATGCCTTGCAGACCTTCCATATCTACCAACATTATAAAAAATTGAAGCACCATGACTTTTCATGATAAAATAATTTTTCCATTGCAGTTCAACAACGATATAGCAGCAGGAGTACCAGAAGAAGGTGATGTTTCTCAAATGGGGTCCATGGCGGCTGGCGCACCCTCGGGAGATCATGACGATGGAGAAGAATTTCAGGATGTGTGTATACATCAAGGTATTCATACAATTGAATACGTGCTTGGCTGCGTGTCCAACACTGCTTCCTACCTCCGTCTATGGGCCTTGAGCTTGGCTCACGCTCGTAAGTACTCTCATTCTCAATTTTATAGCAAAATAACGAACTTAATCCGCAACATACAGAGTACGAAACTTTTATTACTTAAATTAGAGCTTGCTTAAGGTAAACTGTAACAAAAGTGACGTTACAGCTTGCGGACATTATATTCTTACTAGTGAAAACTAATTTAACATTTGCTTTTGGTACACTTTCAGAGCTTTCGGAAGTATTGTGGGGAATGGTTATGCGTATCGGACTGGCACAAACATCTTGGTATGGAGGTATAGTACTCTGGGCTATATTTGCTGCGTGGGCAACTCTCACTATATTTATTCTGGTATTAATGGAAGGATTGTCAGCATTTCTCCACACCTTACGTTTGCACTGGTATGAAATCGCAATTTATTTTAATTCTATACTTATTCCGGAAAAAATCATTTCATTAAATGTGTTATTTGTTTTATTAGGGTCGAGTTCCAAAATAAATTCTATTCAGGTACTGGATACGCTTTTATGCCGTTTTCTTTTGAAATTCTACTTGAAGCGGCTCTGAATGCAGAAGAATAAAATTTACGATAAAGTCCTTAATTACGTCATGTGGGGCGAAGACGTAAGTTGCAGTTACAATACGAATCACTCAATTGAAGAAGTAAGCTACAGAGTAAATAATAATATAATTAATCAAAAGAGGATGTCGAGATAATCAAACTAGGTCAAAATGTCATGCATATAAGTATGAATGAAAAGAAAGAGTAATGCACGTAGTGTATATTTAAGGTACTACGACAATGTGTTGTTAGTGGTGAACTATAAGTTGGAAATTAAGTGTTCATCCAGAAAAAATTACTTCTTTTCCTTTTTTCTACTAGCTAGCACTTATTTTCTGCATCTTGTACAACAGTTGTTAACTAATGGAGTGTAAAGTGTTTAATCGTTTAATACAATCGTTCTTCGACATGGTTGAAGCACAAGTTTCCTCTATACAACAGTTTTGCTTTAATCTCCTTGGAACAAATATTTTCAGTGTTGATAAAGGAAACGTGTGGAAACGTACACATTATTCAGTTGAATTCACAGAAAAGTTAAATTTATTTGCAGAGAATATTTATGGCTTAGAAAGCAAAAATTAATACGAAAGTGATCGTTTTAATGAAATGATGTTCGCAGTATTATACTTGAGACCTTATTACTATCGATGTTGTTTGAAGATATTTTTGTAATAATAATTGCACTTTACACTCCATTGAAAGTACTGTCTCTCTTTTGGTTTCACAGTACAATATTAGAGGGTTTCAATTGCTAATTTTTAAATATTTGTACTGAATGCATTTGATTGAATTATGTAACTGTCTGTGGTTTTTGGTTAAGATTCTGGGGTTTTGTATAGGGTATAGGTGCTTGGGTTGTAAATATAATCTGCCAATTATTGGCTAAGTTAGATCATTTTAATTTGACTGTTGTGCGATAGGTCATCATTTGAGAAAATTTATTCGAAACAATCGTATCGTTAATAACATTCTCAATATACTACTTGTACCTTTTGATTTACATTTTGTTGTGTTGTATTTTAGTAAAATAACGTAGACTAAATAGTCGGTCTGAACGGTCAGAAGACAAAAGTCAGCAATATATAATGTGGTGCGGGTGAGTGCAATAAAGGTAACATTTATACATTTACCGAGACCACAAGACATTTATTCTCTCCAATGTCTGAGCCTGAAGAATCACACATACAGTAGTTAGTGAGATTCTCATCACGTACGCAGATCAACTTTACAAATTATAATGCGGAGAGTCGTATGAAAACATAACGCTTGTCTGTTTTCAGTGTGCTTAAAGCTTAAAATGACTTTCTTCTGGTTCGTAGTTTCACAAGTTATTACAGTATTGGTTGAAATTGTCAATATTGGACATTCGATTGTCTCTATCTTTCATTTGTATTATTATAATAACAGGAAAGATGAATCGTATTTGCACATGCAAATGAATTTTCCTGAATTTCGTGATTTCGTGTGTACGAATCGTACATGTTTTTGTTATCTCTGCTCCCTTTCTTTTTTATGAACCTACCTACCTATTGTTAGTCATCTTATTGTTAAAAGGTTTATAATAGTTTATAGTTTCAGACTGTTAATTTTTATGATAATTAATATCATAATGGTGCTCTAGGACACAAATTTTTAGCAAGGTAACATAATGCATGACAAAAACTTATTGTTAGTTAATTATAACCAGCGTATTATTGCTTCATGACAGTAACATACCTTGTAATTTAAACATTTGTTGATAATTCTGTATAATTTGAAACGCTAATTCTTATTACTTTGCGATCAATTGCAAAAGTGCAAATATTGTGCTATTATGTAAGGATAATTTATATTATGACGGTATAATATGAATATGAGTAAAAAATACGATTGCATTAATTTTGTAGCATTGAACAATGGAACAAAAATTATAATTATTGTAAAAATCGACTGTATTAACAATGTTAATGTTAATTTAACTTCAAATTGTAGTTATATTATATGATATTATACGATCTAGGTTATATCTAACTAGAGAAGTGACCCACAATAATAGTAGTGAAATCCTGTAGAACAAAAATGACTATGAAATCAAAATAGACGAACAACTAACTACGTAATATTAATAATGGTACTATAAGATATACTGGTGTCAAGCTGAAATAATACACTATAAATGATATATCATATCCCGTACAATATGAATTATTTTATAACAAAATATAATTTCATGTAGTTGAACTCTATAGAGAACACGCATCGTTTAATATTATATTGTCGCAATTTCCTTTAGTAGTGTTATATGTAAGAAACCTTGTAGTGATGTGTACATTCATTTGAAATGTTCAGTAAAAAACCTGTATTATTGTTATACTTAACTGTTTGCTCTCAAAAGAAACTGTTTTGTCAGTTTATGTGATTTAAAAATAATACTTTTATCCTATTCAACACAAATAACAACCAAATACTATTGTTGTGTATCCGGCTAGCTGTAATGATAATTAAGTAGCGTCTTATCGTGTCGTAGTGAGTATTATCAAATATTATTATTATGATGATGTCGGTAATGTCAGCTACTTATTAAACTGAAGCAATAAAGGATATACCATTTTTCCTGGATTTACTACAATCTTTACCATCTCCTATCTTTAATATTCCATATACCATCGTATCAACTACGTTTGTATAAATTTTGCATATAACTCAATTAATGCCGTTGTTTTCTTTTTAAAGCTATTATGTGTTATAGGTATAAACGTGACATTGCCGGTATCGAGTTATCTACATGGATGGGATTTGTGTTGGATTCTGTAAATTGCTGCTGTTCCAAAGGACGAATAATGCTGATGACACAGTAAATGCATTATCTGACGTAACTGGGAACATACCTGAAGATGCCTTGTTTCGTTAATCGAGTGAAGAAAGCCATCACAGAATGTTTATAAGAATAAGTGAAAGTAAGGCAAAGTTAAATATTTTTAATAGTCACAAATTTCAATGACTTTTTCATTACTGCGTGATTTTCGTTTCTCGTCTGTATTTTTCTAATTTAGGATAAATCCATGTAGCTGGATAATAATGTGATAGTGAAAGTAAGTGAAAGCAGTTTTTTTTAAACATTTTATTAGTGAAAGTGAAAATGGCTTTTTAATTTTTTGATGGGATTATCATAATTATTAAATGCTTTAACTTTTTATTATTGACGTAAGTGTAAAGTAAAAAGAACGAGCAATAGTAAAAAATAACTCAAAGTGAAAGTCAGTGAAAGCAAATTTGTGTCGAAAATATTTAAGACAAAGTGAAAATGATTCTGATTTTTCTAATACCACTAAACCGTTTGACTTGCAGTAACGGCATTACATTACTTGAATTTAATTTCTACTTTTCATTTTTTTCAGATCTATTCCCCTGTACGTTCATGTTGCTGAAGAATGATGCGTAATTACATTTTTTACGGATAATGTGTGTTACGCAATCGAATAGTGAAGATGATGTCCCTGTCTTATTATATACTACGCCGCAAGCACATGAGAATACCAAGACGCAATACAAACAGCTAATGAAGATATCACTACTTGGTCATTTGCCGGCAGTTTCAACTTCAACTTTGAGATATTATGTTTGGCTGGAACTGGAGCAACTTTCACTAAAAGTTAGTCTATTTATAGTAGCGAAAAGTATACATAATTAATTTAGACTTTGGTCTACGATAATTAAATTAATTATAAAAATGTAAGGTTGAGTAGGCGCTAACGAAGTTTAAAATGTCAACATTTAGGTATAAATCGTTCTTGTTTGGTGTAGTGATTGCGTCCGTCACTTGGGCTGCCAGCTTTTTCCTGTATATAAATCTGAGTTCCTCTGAAAAGAATAACTCGTCTATTGTTGTGACATCGAATTTCGAAGAAGAGGTTTATGTCCCCTTAAGAGACAAGCTTCACTTCGAAAAATTTAAAAGTTTCAAAAAGAGAAACTTCTTGAGCAAAATCAACGATGTTAACAATGGACATGAATCCAAGTGGAAAGAAAAATTTAGAAAGTTAATTCAAGATAAAATTATATACGAAAATAGTGATAAACTTTTAGATGGGTTGAGATCTAAAGTTCGCGTCACTGGAGACGAAAAATCTTTAGATGACCTTGGCCTTATAAAAAATATCGAAGAGAAAAAATTGCGTGATATCGGTTACAAAAAGTACGCGTTTAATGCACTGATCAGTGAAAGACTTGGATTTCATAGAGAAATACCGGATACACGCCATACGAAATGCTCATCCTTAAAGTACCCTGACAAGTTACCTGCTGCTTCAGTCGTTATTTGCTTCTACAACGAAGAAATCCATGTTCTTCTAAGAACCGTGCATACTATTTTAGATCGTTCAAACCCTAACAATCTACACGAAATTTTACTCGTGGATGATTCCAGTGATGCCGATAATTTGCATGAAACTGTACTCAATTACAGTAAAAAGCATTTCCCTGCCAAAGTTACATTGCTGAAAACTCCCAGACGAGAAGGATTGATTCGAGCAAGAATATTTGGATCGCGGTATGCAACAGGAGACGTCTTGATATTTTTGGATTCCCACGTAGAGCCAAATAAAAATTGGCTGGATCCTCTTTTAGCAAGAATCGCGGAAAACAATCACACAATTGTGACTCCTATCATAGATATAATTAACGCAGACACTTTTAATTACTCTCCCAGTCCATTGGTGAAAGGTGGATTTAACTGGGGATTACATTTTCGCTGGGATAATGTTCCCAGATCTGAACTTGTTACAGAATCAGATTTTGTTAAGCCTATCGTATCCCCTACAATGGCAGGGGGGTTATTTGCGATTGACTTGAATTATTTCAAAAATCTGGGCGAGTATGACGATGGCATGGACATTTGGGGAGGTGAAAACGTGGAACTTTCATTTAGAGTTTGGTAAGTTGGAATTTTCTTTAGATCAAAACTAAATTACTTATAAATTCATGGCAGTTAGCATAATATATATAACATAGTACACACATCATATAAGATACGTGCATAGTAATCGCTAATAAATAATGCTGTAATAGAAATATAATATAATTTTCCTTTTCACCCAACAGGACATGTGGAGGCCGATTGGAAATCATACCTTGCTCCCGAGTTGGCCATGTTTTCCGTCGACGTAGACCGTATGGATCGAATGACGGTGAAGATACCGTAGTCAAAAATTCTATGAGAGGTTACGATTTACAATTACACATAAACTTTTTGTATTATATTTTAAATTATTTTAGCATATTTATTTATACTGATTTTTGATTATTCACACAGTGGCTGAAGTTTGGATGGATGAATATAAAGAGCGTTTTTACAAAGCTCAACCGCAAGCGAAGGATAAAACGTTTGGCGATATATCATCTCGAGTTCAACTTCGAAGAAAACTTCAGTGCAAGCCTTTCCAGTGGTATTTAGATAATATTTACCCTGATATTTTAGCTGAAGACAAAAATTCAAGTGTAATAGCCAAACTACGTCCATGGAATATTCGTTCTAGAAATTATGTCGATAGGTTCATGATAAAATTGTCAGGAACAAAACTATGTATCGAAAGCGAAAAAGATGTAAGCGCAAAAAACTCTGGTCTAGTCTTAGGTAAATGTATGACGCAAAAAACAAAAAAACAACGATGGTCAGAAACCGATAAACACGAGCTTGTTTTAGCAGAAATGCTTTGCCTAGATGCAACTTCTGATGTTCCAAAAATCTCAAAGTGCCATGAAATGCTAGGTACTCAGGAGTGGAGCAGAATAGGCAATAAAAATTCTCCAATATACAATCTGGCTGCTGGCCAATGCTTAGGGTTTGATGGCCCGGCAGAAGTAGGATCAAGATTAAAAATGAAAATATGTGATCAGGACAAAGGGTCAAAATTTGATTTCGTAGGACTCGATTAGGTTTTGTTAGTTGATAATTGACAGTCTTGTTTTCGTTGATGATAATTACTTTATTTATTACAACTCTAATCTTAATTGAATGCAAGTATTTAATTTAGTCAGGTCTTAACAGTCCTACGATCCAATGCTCAAATTATTACTCTCGCCAAGTATTATGCTTTTTGTGAAACTTTCAGGTAACAGGTTGTGCACTTTTTGTAGTTTGCTTTTCCCTATAATTAACGTTTTTGTGTAGTAATCGCATTTCATACTTATTATGTACCTATATTCCTTTATAATATAATTAGTTTTTCTACTCGTTAGACTAAAAGAAAAGAACAATTCTTACATAAAATATAAAGAAGTTAAAGATATATATTCTGGATAGTAAAAATTAGGTCGATATTGTTTAGATGAGAATCTCCGAAACATAGATTAAGGATACAAAGATATAAAGTTATTTGTGAAAAGTATTGCTTTGTAGTAGGCTTGCACTACTTATTAACCTAAACGTACTGTTAGGCATCTAATTTGAAACAAACTTGCAGCTTTTGTACTTTTGTAGATATTTTGTATGAACGAATAAACCAGACATTATAGAAAGAAACGTAATAAACGAAATTATATAAAAATTACAATCTACCTATTCAAAAACTGTTTACTTGTATAATTATCAATCAATGTCAACAATTCAATTTATTGGAAACATTCTGGAGGACACAAGAAAGTTAAAGAACATAGAAAAATCCATAAAAACAGCTACTACTAATAAGTCGTTTGATTAAGATTAAGTAAGAATAATATCATTGTTCCCTCACAGCTCATCTTTCTTGGCGATAGCAGCATTGACGTAATCTATCAAATCATCTAGTTTCAGAGGTCCAGTGTATTCAGCTTCTAATTCTCCACTTCGGTATAAGTTAATAGTAGGGAATTCTTCAATCTACATGAGCAATAGAAGCAATTAATTGTTTTGACATTCAAGAATATAATTATCACTGTGCAAATCGTAATTTATTTATATAGCAAACTCACAGAAAGTTGATCGCAGTTTTCTTTAAATCTGCTGCAATCGAATTTTGCAATTTTAACTGGAGGGGTAGCACCTTCTTCTACGTCCGAATGGAAATAAGTGGCCAATGATTCCCACTTTGGATCTAAAAACGGGAGAGAAGTTTAACATGCAAGTTTCGTCTATACATTACATTCAGTTTGATATTACTTGCCTGTTATTTTCAGGCATTGTGAAAGAATATTAATTACCTAATTCTTGACACACAGTCGACCATGCTGTCCAAAACACGACAAATACCAACTTTTCCTTTTCAACTGTTTCGATAAATTTGTCTTTCTCAATATTGAAAATATCACTTTCTCCTTCTTCTTCTTCGTAGTCTGGTGGATTTTGATTCGGTTTCTTACCAAGTTTCTTTTGTACGTATTCTCTCAAACTGTCAAGATCTCTTTTAGTAGTGGGATACTTTTCCTCCTGAAATAACAATGTTCATAGAAATCAAATTAAAAAACTTCAGTTTAAATTATTTGAACTGATTAATTCATTTAATAACTTTACTTACAACAATTCCTTCAACAAGCCAAAGTAACGTTGGGTAGGATCTGACTTCATTTTGATTGCACGTTGTTTTATGCATGCTGCAGTCAACTTCTCCGAGTAGGATATCTGTTTCAAACATATATTCTTTGGCCAATGCTTGGAATATGGGTTTCAAGTCCATACACTTGGAAGACCATGGTGTACAAAAAAGTACAAAGGCAGCATTATTCGCATTAGAAACTATTTCATCGAAATTCTCATCTTGCAGCTTATGAAGACCAAATTTTGGCTCTGGTATCATGTCAACTCTTGCACCATACACGAACTGCACATAGTAATTACAAGTATTTCAAATGTTAGTACATGTATAAAAGCGAACGAATGTCAAATGATTTGACTTCGATTTAGTACGATTTCAAATGATTTCGTATGATTTCAAATGATTTCGTATGATTTCAAATGATTTCGTATGATTTCAAATGATTTCGTATGATTTCAAATGATTTCGTATGATTTCAAATGATTTCGTATAGATTTAAAATGATTTCGTATGATTTCAAATGATTTCGTATACGATTTCATTTGTATTGTACGTTACATAAACAATTTATTATATAAAAATACCTCTGCTTCTTTTCCAGTGTGCCGATTCATGAATTGTTCAAGAGACTGAATGTCCAATACTCCTCTATGTCGTATACCTCCAGGTTCTCCTCCAGTTTTATAGAATTTCACTCTGTATTCATACAGTTGCATATTTACATGAAATGTGCTATATCTGAATAAGTTAAGAAGTAAAACATTCAATTACGTAAGTAAACACTTACGTGGGATAGTCCGTGACATCTTGAGATACGCAAAGTTTCGTTTCCACAGTGCAATCAACTTTAGCAATTACAACATCGGCCTTAGGATCGTTGTTGTATTTCAATCCCAATTCTTCCCAAATACCAGCAACTCCTTTGCACTCGCCACTCCTATTATAATACAGATAATAGTAATTGTAATAAATCCTTAAAATACGTTACAATTAGTGTGGATACTAGATACAGGTTATAGAAAAGAATGTACAATCTAATGACTTCCACAGTCTCTTAATACCCCTTGGTACTGTTAATTCAATTGAACTACGTACAAACAAACTATGAGCATGTATTTAGTTAGAGGTATTACAGCATTAGCGTATTATATTAGGTAGGCAAAGTAGGCATGGTGTATGACACCATAATAATATTATTTCTGTTTACGAACGAAGCCTGTAAGTTAGTCACTAATTTTATGTGTTAGTTCTCGTTTCTTGTTCAAACAATGAGTACTTAAAACTCTTCCGTGCTGCAGCAATTAATTAATTAATGTGTTTTTCAATTTTCATACATTTTACTTACATGTTTACGTTATTATGCATGTAATTTAAGTGTCAATGTAAAAGTGATGCATTTTTTAAATGTATATTTGTTAAAACTGCATACTTACCAGGGAGCAAAAAACAGAACAAAATGATTTGTGCCGGGTACATTCTTGTTGAATTCTTTCTCGTTATATTTCATTGTGGTATCCGTAGATCCGGAATTTCTTCCTCCATTTTCAGTACCCACGACAAAATAAGTACAAATAACGACTAGAAGAAACGACAGAGTTGAAAGACTTTTGAACTGCATCGCAAATACGAAATGCCTGAATGGAGAGCAAAAGTATTAAGTTTGAGCAAGATGACAGTTCACGAAATTCACTGAAACTACCACCTCAGTTATATTTCTGTCAGCGCAAGTGTTTGTGCTGCTCTAAATACAATAAATATGATCTAAAGACGCTATGCCTTTCTAATTCTAACCACTTGCCTTACATTCAACTTGATACTAACACACGGTAGACTAATTTCGTTAAAAACAGCAATTCCGAATTCACCAGAGGCTGCGTTGCTACCTGTGTCTTATAGAACTTATAGTGTATTCATTCCACGTCAAGCTAGGCAGTGATGCAGCAGAATAGTCAGAAGTGTATGATTTGCATCTCTGTGTGAAGTGCTTATAAGATGTACAGACGAAAAGGTTTAAAAACTATCTCTTCTTTCATTCAGACTGTATTTAAACAGTGAGAAATGAGAATACCTGTTAACAACCCTTAGAAACTCTTGCAGTGGATGATACAATACAATAAAATGCAATAATAATAATATAAACCCCGTCTTTCTTGGTACATATAACACGTATACACATACAAACATAAAAGTACACAGTCTTTTCCACATAGTCGATCGTGTACGTACAATACCAATGCATGTGTCAAATGTGTATAGAACAGCATAGGAAAAACATACTTAGACACGTTGCGTATTGCTTGTGTGGTATTAATTGGCATGTAGTTGTAGTAGTACAGCTACAACCCTTCTTGCAGTTGCAATAATACGCTTACACGTTAAAGCCGCAAGTTTAAGATGTACACGTACACAAGACACACATACATAGATATTACACACGTACAAATGCACGTAGAAAATGTAATGGTCTATATACAGGTGAGTACACAGTGAAGATACAAGCAGGTGTGTTATACTTATAGAGATTCTTATTCTCTGGATATTATATTTAAGTTGTTTTTTAGCACGGTCTTGCAAGTATCTGAACAAACCCGTTCCGGTCAAGTCGAGAAAGAGTCTCTGGATTCAAGGTCTTTCTTTAGTAGAGTCAAAAACCTCCATAATACAAGAGTACTACTTGAACACTGCTCGCATCGCATACTTAAACACACATCCAGAAAAACTCTCTGTATTTTTCTTCTTTAAATTCCATTTTGTTCATCTTTCTTCAACCCCATCGCCACCAACACGAACATCAATGCAATTGTTAGCAAGTTTCTTTCAAATTCAATTTCTTTTCAAGCATTAAACGTTAAGACTTACAAGAATAGTGCTAAAAGTGCAAAGTCAATTCATCAATTTGCTTTTTGTCTGTTGATATTAGGTCTTATGCTTCTTATTTACAATGAAATGCATGTTACTGAACACGCTTAATGTATAGTAATGCCTTAGACGTGTAGAGTTTAGTCCAGTAGTGTATGCATTAGAAGTTAGTCCTTTCTTTATTTATCTAAGCTGAAGAGGTAAAAACATGCTGTGTAGATATGGTATGGCTAGAGATTATAACATTGGGACCAATAATAATGAGATCACGTAGATTCGTCGCAATCGTGCTTGTATACAAAGAAAATGGAGAAAAAAAAAGTCAAATTACTTCAAACTGTGTGGGAATAGAGGTGGCTGAAACTAAAATACTCAGCACTGAAGAAATAGTAAAGAGAGTCATATATATAAGTGTTGAGTTGAGATTATAATATGAGATAAAGCGTAGGGTTGGTTAAAAATGATTCTACAAACGAAAGATTCAACCAAATATATCATAGAAACGAAATCTTTGCTCACTCTGTTGGAGCTTATGCGCTGAAGTCATACGATTCAAAAATTAATATATTTTCATTGAAAAAGCTTGCTGTTTAATTATCGCGTGTCAATTCTTCATGAATTGCTAATTAATAATTTTAGCGCAATCATCAAATAATATTTCATTTACGAAGCAACTATCTACTCCTATTTGACATTATTAAACACATAAGTATTTTCAGTACCCACAATGCATACATGACATACAAAGAAGGAAACCAAATTTGTAAGACCAACTAAATTGGCCTGACAAAACCTTTGAGTCTATAGCCCATGGCTTATCGTATGTAATGCACCTTGTGAGAGGGATTTACAATTGCACTGACAGATATAAGAATAAACTATACGTTCGATATCCCAAATTCCCTAAATATGCGACAATAAGTACGTAAGGCAAAGCTTCAATTTTGCTTAAGAACATTTTCACCCGTATGTAAGCATAAGAATCATGTAAATTAGGTTGTACTCATATTTGTGTCCTTAGGTAGGATAGGCATCCCAGTTGCGCTGTGTAATGAACGTGTGTTATTTTCTGAAACCTTGTTTCCAGTTTACTACTTTCAAATAATTATTTTAAATACTTTTATCCGATAAAAAATTTCGAATAAAACATCATTTGAAAGATCATAATTTGAAATTTTTTATTCTGAAATAACCCGTTTCCGCAACTAGGTTGGTTATCCCTTGGGGAGTCACATTTATGTGCACAATTTCCTACTATTTATTGTAGCTTTTCTTGCAAGTACTTAACCTTGCAGTTTACCAAATTGTTTTTATACCTATGGATCATATCAATCATACCTTCGTATCAGTATGAAAGAATCCTTCGTATATCTGTATCTGCTGCGTATATGATACATATTTACATTTGTATTGTGCCCACAATATGAACCATACAAGGGTATGATGAGACCTGTCATATTCATATGCATACATTTAGTATTTAGGTATATGCTCTAGTCAATAATAAAGAAATGCTACATGAATATGAATACTAAATAAATTATAAAGTATTACTAGTGAATCAAACCATGTGTAAAGATCAACCATCCATGAGATAAGATCTTTTACAAACATGCAGTTAAATCAAAACTAATTCCTTTCTTTGGTATTTTGCCTATAGAAGCTGTAGGATTTTCGACTTTATTTTGTTTGTAATGATAACTTACAAGTTGATAAGTGTACTTAAGTAAGTTATAGGAATGTGTATACAGGTATAAACATTATAATATTACATTATAATATACATTTGCTCACTACACTACACAATTACATTTACATTAATGCATTTAATCTAAATGAAAGAACATAATTTTCATAACATAGAATCAAATTGCTTGTTCTGCTCAGCAAAAATTCTTTCATTTGTATTTGAACAAGTATATCGTATATCTCTTTTCTATACTAGGTAATTTTAATTGCATGCTTTGATACTCATATAAAATATTATCTCTCATGATAAAATTTAAAATCTGTATACCGATGCTAATGAAACTGCTTTACATTGAAGGTGCACAACTAATTAGCAAATTGTGGAGAAAAACGTTTGCATGTATTGACGATTGTTACTCGTTTTGTTGTGAATGTCTACAGTCTACAGTCTACGTCTACAGTCTTTGCATAGTGAACTAAAATTTTTTTTTATAGGCAGTTAGAAAATACGTCTCAACAGTGCGTTCTGCGATTGATTGGCTTATGATTGGGTGTGTCGTGGGTCATGTCATCTGTCTTGGGTGTGATATGCCATGCCAAGTGATCAAGTGTCAAGAAAAGAGACCAAAATCAGAAATAACTTTGAAAAGATAGTATAGTTCATCCGCCTGGCCGTCTCACGTCTCATTCATCATTATCTGCCTGTGTTAATCTTTGGTTTTGGTAAGTTGACTCCAAATAGATCATAACGATAATAATACATACATTCAAGATGGTGAAAAGATTAAAAACGCTGTGACCTGTGTGAACTATAAATACTGACTAGAATTTCTGTAAGACAGGTTGGACAACATGGAGCCCAATAGCGCAAATGCTTCGAATTCGGATCTCGGAAAAACTTTATTTGGTGACGACAACGTATTTTGTAAAATATGTCAATTATGGATTCACGGGGTTGATGAAATAGACAAACACTTCTTGGTACATAGCTTCAAAAATTGGCCTACGCCTTCACAAAATTTCAATGATGTAAGAATAATAATATTTTATTACTACATTTCATTCACCATTCATTCCACATTCAACAAGTATAGAGTGTCCCATAGGTAATAAAAAGTAGTGACGATAACCCTAAGATGATTGCATGATAATTTGGATAATGATAATAATAATAAAATATCGATTTAATTGATTTACACTTGAATCCGAAACAACTGGTGAATAATCGGTAATTTGTATGTTTCTGCCGTAGATGTTAAAGAAGAAAAAAGAAAATGCTGCTGAATACGAAAAAGGACTAACAGAAACTGCTAACGGAACAAACGGTTCATTGCTGTTAAAATGTTTAGATAACAAACGCTTTGGAGATGAGTTTAATAAATGTATAACACATTTTTGAAAATATGTTTTATTTTGTTTTTTATATAAGCAGTTTTGTCAGCAATCCTAGCAAGTTTGCTTACAACTTAAATAATCGCAATTTGTTTTTACTTGAAGATTTTGAAGGAGACTCAACAGAAGATAGTGATGAAAAGGATGATGATTCGGTTGTAACAACTGTTATGGATTTCCCAAACAATCAGAAGATTTTGAAAGCAGAAGTTCCGTGCAAAACTGGTAAACGGAACAAAAAGAACTTTGAAAATAGCGATGTTCCTGAAAAGAAGCCTCGCTTTCAAAAAATTCAACACCATGCAAATGCGTATATATTTAATCGTAATAAAAATAGCAAAGCTGTAGGATTAGAAGAGAAGACTGAAAAACAAAAACAAGAAAAAAATGAACCCATAAAATTGAATATAAAAAGAGCTGGGGATAAATTAGACAGATACACCATCATTCAGCCACGTGCTACTAAGATTGATGAAAAAAATGAAGTTATGACAGCCAAATCTTGCGGCATTCAAAAACCAAAAATTGTCAGCTTTGAAGATATAGAAACTCAAAAGTCTTCCATGATAAAGAAGAAAAGTATTTCCAATGAATCCACTGATAAATTCCTCACAAAAGCAAACAAGTCATCTCTTCAAACCGAAGATGGTGCCAGCTTCAGTAACACATCCATAAATAAACCTGTCTACACCACAAATTCGAGCGACAATATTTGGCCAGTACAATCGTATATCGAGGTATTAATAATTTTAATATCTATTAAAATTAAATTGTTTTGCCTGTAAAGCTAAAGCTTTTTTAAATGACCTTTTTAGAAGAAAAATGCATCAGGGGTACCCATTTCCTCAGAGGAGCAGGAGCAACTTTTATTGATGTTCAGAGAAATGCAGTACACGAAAGGGAACGAGCCTTCAAGAGAACTGATGAATGCAATGAGGGTGACATACAAACTTCGAGAAAATGAAGTTAGAATAAATGCGATGCCCATTCGAGATTCTTTGAAAATCTTCTCTGGACTTAAAAATTTTAAATTGGTAAATTTTGCAAAAAATGTATAAGTACATGTTATATCAACACAAATATCTCTATAATACGTAAAAAAAGTTTGAAAAATGATTTTATTTACAAAAGTTAAAGCAGGATTTCGAAACTTACACTCAAAAGTCCATCAAGGTGCTAAACTCCAAACTGAAAGATTTGTTTGAACATTTAATTGATGGGGAGAAGTTTAAACCGAAGGTCTGTGGAAGATTTGATGTCTGTGAAAAGGCAATGACTAAATTAAAAAAATCTCCGGATGATACTCGTAAGTCAATTTTTTATCTCGCAAATAATTTGTAGAAAATCTCTCTTAATAATATTGGTAGTAAAAAATTCCGAAAATTATGGGTAAATGTCGCACGAGTGCACGAGATAAATGAAGTAATATTTATTATAATTTCTCGGGTTTTTCAGTGATGAAGAAAAATGTCGGGATGCTTATATTTGGATATAAACAGACCAAAGGACAGTGGCAAGATTCTCTTTTTAAATGCAGACGAAAGGTACCTAATAATTAAATGACACCTTGGCTATTAATTATAATTTGTTGTCATTACTATTAATTATAATAAAAGTGTTGGTTTTTTACTGTTAACAGAACGACGATCTTTGCATCTTTACCGTTTACCCATTTATAGACATAATAAAGGAGGATTTATGGACACCCAACAAGAACATGGATTTATACGTTGAGCGTCAAGAAGCAGGAAGTGTGTCAGGATTTTACGACGCGATAATTTCAGCTTACTGTATGTACTGGGTGTTTAATTTAGAATATGAGGACGTTGTTCGTCCTGTTTTTGAATATTTTGACTGGATTGTTGGAAATCCACAAAGTAGATACAAATGAATGAATAAGATCATTACGTGACTTCTCACTTCACTCTTCGTAAAATTGTAAGCCTTATAATTACAAATGTATTAATAGGTACTAATGATTAATTCAGTTAATATACGTAGGTGGGTTTAGTATGGGTGTACAAAATATTATACTACCTAAAGCCTATTATAGTATATTTATATTATTTGCTAAATGTTATACAATATATTTGAACAGATTTTAATTTTGAAGTACATTTATGTAATAGCTTTCACCTCTGCTTTCTCTTTTACCTTTCACTACTTTCTTTTTTGTCTTTCACTACTTTCTCCAGCAGCAATTAATTTTTCCGGTTTTTGAGAAAAAAGTGCTTTCTATAAAATCGTACGGTATAATGCGTCACTCTTCTATTTGATTGTATTTATAATGTAGTTAATTATGTGAATGTGATGATTCATGTCATTAACAGAGCAAAAATTGTAAAATGTGGAGATAAAGTGTTGAAATAAACATTAATGTATTATTAATTACTATAATTATACAGATTAGACCTCCCAAAATTTTAACTGCAACTAATTATTATTATTTGCAGTTAAAACTTTTTTATACTTTATTTGTATACTTCATGCCTTTCCATATCTAACCTGAAACTGAAAAGTATTTTACGATTCTTCTGTCTATTACAAATTAAATATTTTTTGAATTGCACATGTCACATATAAAAGGAATTGAGATATGCTTCGGAATTAGTACAGACATCATAGTAGATAGTAAAAATTAGTTAAATGATTTTATGTTACATTACTAACATTACATAGTCAAAATATCTTGTCATAGTATATGCTTGATGTATGTATGTTATGTTGTGTCTAAAATGAGATGCGCATCTTTGTTAACACACGTCTCACGTGGGTAGGGAAATGAATGGAAAAACAAAAATATTGTTGAAGTAGGATAGTCCATGTGGTTGTGGTTTAGCTGCCTCTACAGTCTACGCTACATCTGTCTTCTCTACTTTATTTTCAAGGCTAAATTATTGCCTACGTGATTTATTCGAGGAATTTAGTGGTGGACTTGTATTTTTCTCTCTACTGGAGCTGGAGGAAGAGACGGAAAATTTTGGACAAGTTTAAGAGTCTGACACTGACATAATAGTTAACCATTAGACTGGATTGGAACTGGAACATTGTGAGCGTGTGAGCTGATGAAGTGATGAACCACAGTGTTATTTTTAATAGACTATCTGTCTGTTACCTCTCACCTGTTGATCGATTCTGTGATAAAAAGTGAAGGTGCAATTATTGTTTAAATACTTCTGGAGCACCGTAGGATAATTTTGTCATTAATTTTGTGCATCGAATAAAATGACAAACATTGTACATAACTAATTAATATTTTTGATTTTTGCAGATACTTTAGTTAAAGACTGACTTTACTGACTGACGCAATGCCTCCTGTTTTGGGCTACTGGAAAATTCGGGGTGTAAGTTATATATTTCTGTGACACTATAACTGCACGTTTTATTATGATTACTTTGATTGCACACATTTACACTTATATGCTTGTTAATCATGAAGGATATTATGATATGATTATGAATGAATAATGGCAATGACTAACACTAAAAATCTTATTTTCAGTTGGTTCAGCCTGTCCGATTTATTTTGAAGTACACAGAAACGGAATTTGAAGAAAAGTGGTATGAAATTGGTCAAGATTTAAACAGAGAAAGTTGGCTGAAGGAAAAATACACCCTAGGTTTGGATCTTCCTAATGTATGTACTAGATATGAATTAAATGATCGATCAATTACTCTGTGCTCTTGCAAAAAATGTAAAATATTTCTTAATTATACTTGATGGAATTTTTAATATTTTAATTATATTTGTAGCTTCCTTACTTTATTGATGGAGATATCAAAATGTCTCAAAGTAGAGCTATTCTTCGTCACGTAGCTCGAGAAAGAGATCCTTCTTTGTTGGGAAATACGGCCGTGGAACAAAGAAGGATTGACATGCTAGAAAATCATACATGGGATTTTTGGATGGCTCTTATCAATTTATGTTATAGATACACTGTTAGTTCTCTACAACTTTTTTGTGAACGGAAAATTTACTTTCTCTTTGCTGTATTTACTTAATATCTGTGATGCCTATTGTAGGAAGAAGATAAGTGCAACTTTTTGAGTTCTTTGCCACAACAGCTTGAGTTGCTATCAAATTTTATGGGGGAACACAAGTGGTCGGTTGGAGAGAATGTAAGATAATTAATAATAGAGTGAACCTTGTAAAATATTAAAATAATACACTGACGATATCTTGGATATTTATGGCGAGGATTTAATTTTTTGCAGTTAACCTACGTTGACTTTATGCTGTATGAAGCTTTATATCAGCACAAAATATTTTCTGAATCTTGTCTCAACGATTTTCCCAAACTGAGGCGTTTGATTGACGATTTCGAAGCCCTTCCACAAATTGCTGAGTATTTTGTATCCGAGAAATACATTCACACACCATTGTATACTCGTCTTGCAAGACACTACATTTAAGTACATGGTAATTTATGTAATTATCTTAATATATTATACCTATATTATTTGCACATATTATTATTAGAAGTTTAGAGTTTACTATGTATAGAAATTCTAAACATGTTACACATGAATGTTAAACTGTTACAAAACTACATTATACCTATAGAAAAGAACAATGGTACCAGTAGCTGCCAGTAATCACTAACAAGTAAAGACTATGCAATTTTTATGCAAAAGATTGCACAAAACAAATACCTACCCATATAAAAAAGAAACCAAAAAAGCCGGAAGAGATAATGTTGAGTTACAAATTACAAAAAACCTACCTACTGATAACATACCAGATTGCACTTTTCCTATGATGTCAATATATTTTAACACGTTTACTCTGCCTCTTTCGTGTTTCAAACACTACTGAATTATATTTAATTGTACAATTATCCCTATACGAGAATAATAATGATTATGTGTATATAGTAGAGCATTTATAAATGGATAATATCACAAATGTTATTATTATTGAGAAAGTAACTAGAAGTCGATCTAATCAAATCGATTCACTATTGAAATAGCCTACGTAAATGTAACAATGTACTGGTAATGATGTTTTTAATTTACTTTTAGTTGTTAGTGCGAGAAATAACGAAAGATATAATATTATTATTTACTCATCGTCGCAAGCAAAGTACTGAATAGATATCACAACTGAAATGTTCTTCTGTCAGAGTGTAACAATGCATGACTGATGAACTTTCCGCACAGTTCCTAATGTGGCCACTTTACCTTTCACAACAAATCTATTTTTTTAATCTTCTTATTCACTTACAAACTGCACTTCTCTACAACAATAATATTTTGTGATTTTAAATTGTAACATACCTAATACCTATTATTTAAGAAATTTGATCCATTTACTCCAAAATAAACAAAATTATAACGAGCAAATGTATTTTTGAAAAACTGACGAAATTTCTGTATTGTAACAGAAAACTATTTTATTATATTAAAAAATAATACATAATATTATAACAATTTTTAGATGGTATAATCAATTGTAATAGTAGTAGTATCACAATATAATAATAATGTTTACTCTTATAAAATGAACATGTAATGGGTATATATAAAATCGTAATTTATGAATGCAAACAAAAACATACATACCTATATACTTTAGGCATAATTAAACTACGCAAGTGCTCCTTCTTCCAGCATCTGTTGTCTCACAACTTCACCAATTTCATTAATTACATCAGGTCTTAATAGCTCAGCGCACTGGAAATAGATACAAAGATAAAATGAATAACATTAATGTTTTTCAAATAGTATGTCTGCAACAAGAGTTATGGTTATGACTTTGTGACCATGCATATTTGACGTACCTCATATTTCATTGAAGCTTCATAAGCATAAATTACACTCGTGTCGAAAATTGGCAAACATGCTTTTGATATCATCGTTATACAATTTCTAATGCGAGCCACGGTAGTTCGATCTGACTTGCTAATTTTAATCTGTGTGATTCAAGCATTTTAAAATTTTATTTTTGGCCTAAAAAAGCTCTGTGATTATGATGTATTTTATGTAGTTTGTGTTTTTCAAAATAGTAACCTCTTCCAAAGTTGGTTTCTTTCCTTCAGGGTCTTCTTCCTCTAGATTTGTGCCTGGCATACGTCCGTTAGGTAAAGGTGATATCCAAATGTAACCATTATTGCCCAGAATCATACTCACTCCACAAGGTAAATTGTGAATATGATTTTTCCGTCTTTTGATCAAAGTTGAAGATACTTTCATCAAAGTACCCGGGCCCAGCTAAAAGTATTAAAACACTATTTGTAAGTTATATTACTTTATCACATCTATATTGAAAATTAAACTTCCAATTCGATATTAATAATGACACAACAGGCAAAAAATACACACTGTAATGCATATGGATGGGTACTATTTTGAGAAGTTTTCTAATTATTTGCACTCACAAATTAAATATTATACTCAGAACTATATATTATTCTGTTGAAACTTAATAAAAACTACAAACGTATTACTCTGCTTGTCTTTTGGTGACAAGAGTTTTGAATTCTCAGAAAATTAAAAAGTGGAAAATTAAGTTATATTATAGTATGATTAATTCATTTACGAACCTTGCCATATTTAACACTACGTGTATGAAGCGCTAGACTTCCATCGTTGTAAACACTTTGTATTTCAGCACTAATAACATCTCCTTCTTTTAGGATTTCACGCATTGCTAACTCGTCTTCTGCAGATCTTCTCCGCTAATAATTAATAAATCATTTATTAACATTGGCAATATTATGTACATTAAAACTGTTACAATTTAATTTTTTGTTGTTTTTACCAGTTCACCAGTAGGAAGATTTATACTTGAAAGAAGAAGTATTCCGTCCAATCGACCGTTTATATCCACTTTCCACCTCTTTTGCATTACTTTAGTAATTCTTCCAACAACAACATCTCCTACTTCTCCATAATAAACTCCACCTACACCACGGACTGTCACAAGTCGGTTAACCCTCTCCACAGATCCAACCAAAGAAGCAACAAGACATTGTTCTGTCGGGTTGATAAATGTTCCATGCCCTCTATTCCAATTCAAATTCAAAAATATAAGATTATTATAAACCGGCTAAAGGGGTAAGAGCACAGTATCAGTCACAATTATTAAAATTCAAAACAATATAATAAATAAAATACAACAGACCTCATAAATCCGGTCTCTCTTGTGACTACGGTTCCAGGAGTCACATAATTCTGTGGAGTTGGCAAATTACTAAGTTTCAACTCTCTGTCGGTGTCCTTTTCAGGAAATCTCAGATCAAAACAAGTTGCTTTCCTCCGACCACTCCGAGAAACTCCAGTAGCATTCATTTTTGAACATACACCGTAAAACTAAAAATTAAATGATTTATGTTACTTTCATTCATTCATTCATAAAGATATTATATTGTATGCGATTGTGCTGCTTGTGATATTCAATATTTTTAAAACTCACCTTTCAGCACGAACACCATCGATATGTACGCCTTAACAGAAATTAATGGTCTATTTTCTCCAAAAAAATTAATAATTTCTATTTTAAATGTATCTAAATCTGTTGTGTGATTTGTTTTGAAGCTCGTCTTCGTCAATCGCCTGTTGCCTTCCCGGTTTTCAAATAAATGTTCGGAGGTTTTGGTTTCATTGAAGATGGAACACACAACGCAGAATTTAGTTGCTTCTACAAAATGATTGTGAATAGAAGGAATGGACAGCTAATGAAATGTATGTAATGGAAGGAAGCGAAGGACTTATGAAATGGATTCTGTAAATAATTTTTTAACTATTTTATTTTTTAATAGAACTGATATTAACAATGTAATGTGTACATAGACACCGTTATACGTGTATAAGTTGTGAAATATTAAATTAATGTTTAGTTTATATTTTATTATAGATGCTGTTATATGATTTAAAGATTTACAACGATAAGATTTTGGAAGTCAAAAGAAAAAGATGATAGAGTTGAGGATAATTATCATGATGTATGAAGTTTGACCAACGAAAACGATTAGTGTCATTTGCCATATCGCTACTTATTAATAACTAAATATGTCTAATCAATGTCCTACATCCATAATTTTAAATTTAACTTACATAATATGGTGAGCCGGGTGAGGTTATATGAATATTATTATAATTATAACTCCGATAAAATCAAAGATATTTTGTGAGTACTGTGACTGTGACCGGGAATGACCGGGATTACTACTATTTGAAAAACTGATTTAATAATATGTTTACAGTGTCAACAAATTGCACATCTTCATGAAAATTTGTTAAGTTACGATAATTTTAATTGCATTTAATGGTATTTCATTAAAAGTTACATTAACTAATAACTACGCTTTATATACATGACTTTCTTACTTTTTTTCATTGTGGGGTTTACACTTTAGTTTATTCTAATAATAAAATTGTTAGACTAAGCTAAAATTACCCATTTTATCGTATGTTATGTAGCGTAAAGATTTTACCGTCAGCTTACATTACATTTACAAA
This sequence comes from Pogonognathellus flavescens, assembly GCA_019776165.1. Classification (NCBI taxonomy): domain Eukaryota; kingdom Metazoa; phylum Arthropoda; class Collembola; order Entomobryomorpha; family Tomoceridae; genus Pogonognathellus; species Pogonognathellus flavescens. The sequence continues at coordinate 25,788 of JABASD010002322.1, forward strand.
CGGATTTTTTATACAATACAAAAAAACGAGAGTTAAATAATAAATACTTTATTTTTACACTAATTCCTCATTAAGCTTTTTTCTCCTTTGACTCTTTTGTGTCCTCGTAGTCTTCATCAATATCATCATCGAAATTGTCTTCAATTTTTTTTTCATAACCTTTCCCAAGCAAACTATTAAGATCAGCAGGGTAGCGGAAAAAATGATCCATCAAAACTAGATATTTACCAGTTGCATCCTTGTACAAACATTCTCTGTAGGGATTATTCGGTTTTGCTAAATGTTTCACAGTTCCAGCTACAAATTCGTGTCGAGTTGTAACGCCCGGAATTATTGATCCATAGAAAACAGCAACACAGTGTTTCTAAAACAGGAATAAAAAATACCAGGTCAAAAAAACCCATGAACATTCATGAGTATGTATCCACCGCATCGGTGGAAATTAGAAACATAGGATTAGGAGCTAAGCATATGAATACCTTATTTAAAGCACTCACTTTTACAAATTAATTCGGCTATATGTCAGCCAATTATTGTGAAGGCGTCAGTGTAAAAAGTTCACGATCATAATATCTAAATCCATAGTTTTGTAAAATGTAATTATCTAACAAAAACAAAATTGTGAGTGCTTTATAAACTACCTGTGCAAAAAAGCTTATCGCTTCAACAAACACAAAGGTTATCCTGCTTATGCTTAGCCCTAATGTTTCCACCACCCGGTGGATACATCGTCTTGACGGATGAACCCAAGGTCTCAAAAGATGAATATTTCTTTGGCTTCGTTTCGTATACAAAAAATAATTAAATACCATATTTGCTTACAGTCTGTTTTGCATAAATTCTGACTGGTACAATCTTTTGCAATCTGTACATAGCTGTCGCCAAAACCAGCAATGATGTAACGAAAAGTATCCGTATTTCATTTTGATCGATTACGTCAGCATAATAATCTTGTGGTGACGGAAGGGGAAGATCTTCATCTTCTGCCGATGCTGGAGTCGCTTCTGCAACTTTTTCGCCGACATCTTTCTTCACATCTTTTTCTTTAACACTTACTTCTTCAGTAGAATTGCTATCAGTACTGTCTTGCGTACCTAAAATATCTTCCAACTTCGAGAAAATTACCATCGTTATAAGTCCTAACATTGATAAAGAAAGGACTATTTGAGAAAACATTAAGTAATTTGGCAAATTGGTACGATATATAAGAGTGTATGATCTATGCATTCCATCTTTATGGGCTAAACGTGCCACAGTTTTTGGATTACTAAATTCCTTAGTAGCGATGCCTCGACATTGGCAGAGCAATAAGCTTTGGTTAATATTTTTCTCTTTTATCCAAATCTTTGATTGTCGAAGTACGAAGTTATTCAATTTTCCTGCTGTCCTCAGAAACGAAAACATTCTGTGATTTGACCGTTCAATCCAGCTATAACACTGCCTAAATATCCGACTTCCCCTTCAGAAATTCAAAATACAGCATATAATTAGATCAATAGATGCGATTTGTTGCTATTTTAGTGTTATTATTAGTTGTTAATGCCAGCCAGCTGCGTTTTTAATATGTAATAAAGAATCCAGTGAATCCAGTCTACATAATATTATCTAACAAAGTTCTAAGCCAGATCTTTGATCTTACTTACCGATTTACATTGACTAACTGTCAACTGTTGACTGTTAAAATTTACAACTTACTAGAAGCGTATAATTGTATTTGCAAACTTTATTTAAGAGGACAAGAGGCGAGCAATTAAGTAATAGCACTAGCGTAGCACTAAACATTAAATTAAATAAATTCAAAAATTATCGCAATTATAATTTTTATTCTGATTTGAATCTCCTCTGTGAGTCCTGCTGCTGTGATTTGAAAATCTGAATTGAATTCTGATAAAGCAAGTTACCGCCACATTGCTTAAAAATATTTAAGCAAGCATTACCACCACCACCGTACTGTGAGACGACTCTGCATACAACGCAAAACGTGAAGTGTGAACTGTGTGCAGTGCAGTAGAATAGAATTGGAAATAAAATCTTTGTTGAGTAATCGCTACCTGCACAACGGAAAAATGAGGGATCTCCCCCTCTTTTAGTACGTTTTTTAACCAGCGACTCACCCCTGGTTGGAGTCGCGTTTTGCTAATGCATTGAAAGAGTAGGAAAAAT
>JABASD010002323.1:0-27939 GCA_019776165.1 Pogonognathellus flavescens
ACCCTCCAAAATTCAACTTGCTAAATTCACTGCCGTGGTTGATACTCTCACCTCTTTCTTGTTTATTTTCAGGTTGAGCCAACCTTCTTAGCAACGGATTTACCTGGTTCAGAAATGAGTTAATGTCGCAGAATACTGGTTTTACGGGAGGGTGGTACCAGTGTCAGCTCACAGTGGTCAACGTGGCAGCTGAAACTATGGAGTGGAGAACTTTTCTTTGGAAGTCATCTTTTCGTACAAGTACCACTGGCGCCGAAGAATTCAATGTATGTAGTGTCAGTCTGGAGGACAATTCACGAGGGTCGGTTTGCCACGACCGAGGGTACAGTCATGGGCACAGTGTCAACCCACATTGATCAACGCGGCAGCTGAAACTATGAGTCATCTTTTCGTACAAACCACTGGCGACGAAGAATTCCATTTATGAAGAGTTAGTCTGGACAATTAGTGACGAGTTCCACTTTCAGCAAGGGTCGCATTGCCACGATATTGATTACAGCTCTTGGTACAGTGTAGACAAAATAGCTGTCGTGATGTCGTTTATATGTGGAGCTATTTTATCTTAACTGTGCCCATGACTGTACCCTAGTTCGTGGCAATTCGACCCGTGTTGCAAGTATCAACTGGAAATCGGCCCTCGTGAATTGTCCAGATTGATACTTCATACACTGAATTCTTCGTCACCAGTGGTACTTGTACGAAAAGAAGACTTCCGGAGAAATCTTCACTCCATAGTTTCAGATGTCACGTTGACCAATTTGGGTTGACACTGGTGTACCCTCCCGTAAAATCAGTATTCTGTGACATTAACTCATTTTCTGAACCCGTTATATCCGTTGCTAACAAGGTTGGCACAAACTGAAAATAAGCATGAACGAGATGAGAGTGTCGATCACTGCAGTGGATTTAACAAATTGAATTTTGAAGGGTATTTGTGACACTTGTTGTGATTGGGGTTTTTTTAATGGAAGACTATTTGCGTTAAAATTTCTATCCTGAATATACAGATTCGACCAGTGCAGTGCTCTTAAACGTATCGTTGATAGTTGATATATTTTTCATTCGACCTTAATTTTTTAAATTCCTTGCAAATATTTTTGCGGTCGATGTATGTACATTGTAGCTGTTCTTCATTCATTTTTGAATTACTTCTTTTATGAATGTTTCTTCCGTAGGTGTGTGTGTATTGTATTGTAGCTGTTATTCATTCATTTTTGAATTACTTATCTTCTGAATGTTTCTTCCGTAGTTGTGTGTTTCTTGTATACGTTGTATACATATATGTAATTGAATTGCTCAGAAATACAATATATGATAGAAAGGGGACACTGGTAATACATTTCGTCCTATGTAACTTTAGAACTTTACTCTAGTTAGAACTTCACTTTATGTGTGGAAAATGGTGATAAAAGTTGTAATAATGTAATTATGTTAGTTTCATCTGGATGTAGATTTGCAAGAAAGAATTTGTGACTTATAAACTATTGTTGTGACTGTTCTTTTCTTACAACTTACAAACAACTTCTAGTTTAAATCCGTTGTAAATTTATAATAAGTTACATTAAATCAGATAACAAACTGTTTCGATATTTGACATTTACTGTAGTTAATCATTTATTTGTCATCATTTATCCATCTGAGTAACTAGCTGGCAGCCCACACTGTTTATAATTATATTATTAGTTTTCTTGGGATTTTATCCTTCAAAAATGCATAATATAATATCATGACATACAATAGTATAATAATTAATGTTGCTCGAAACCTTTTGCCAATCTTAATAATCACACCTGAATTTGAAATGGATATTTATTACGAATCCCGGAGGTCTCTGTAAAACAATTGCAATATACATTATACATAGAGCATTTTATAACGAAGGGCAGTAGTAATGATTTATGAATCAATAAAACTTTTACTCTGTTTAATAAATAACTATTGCTCTTACTAACAACTAACTCTGAGACATCAAATGCACCCTTGTATTAATGTATATAATAATATTCTTAATTGTATTGCATGTATGTTTTAATAAGAGGCTGTGATATTGTATGAGAAAAGAATGTCACATCACCGGTCGGGCTTCTCCATTGTCGTATTATTATGCAGAACATTTTTCCTGACCCTTTTTTATGACAACAAAGTTATGCAAGGTAATAATATTATGACAAGACAATCAAATTTTCCTGTTGGTGTTTAGCCTGGAAATCTTTTATTTCTTAGCAAACCGATAACGGTGCCGTCTTTTACAACAATTTAGTTTTGTTAATAATATACATATGACTGGATCACTGATCGGTTAGATACATCATTGCATTACACTGCTTTAGTAATGGTTTTATTGTAGTTACCACAGTATCAACAATTTCGTTTGTCCCATTTTCTAGAATGGTGTGCGACTACTATTCTTCTATTGAATAGTTTTACTCTAGAATATTACTTTGGCCGAGTAGGCTAATACATTATTAATTATACGTTACGAAGAATACAAAAGAAATTCGTTCCACAGTAGGTATTATCTAGTTAGTCCTTCATTTTTACAGATTTTAATTCCCTTGCATAATTTGCGCGATATCTTCCTAAGCGGAAAATACACATCTTGTTCACAAACATTCAAATTAGCTATTTCCATTTCACGTATTTCGTATTTGTTGAGTGTCTTATCAGTACAGACAATTCATTACAATTACCCCTTGCTCTAAAAACACCTAACGTCTAACATATCAATTTTAGTATACTTTAAACTGTTAATTATCAGATCAGCAATTGATGATTACATATAAATAAATATTAAAACCAACAAAAATTAACAGACTCACTCTCAGGTATACAGACGCTTTAAACATTAATTTTTTAAACATAATGCATTTATTGTTAAATATAAATTATTATTTTATTTTAGATTACAATCGAACTTGACGTCATTCCTACATAAGATTAAAATCTAGTTCTACTGCTTAAAATATCATATCTTAATAAATAAATTTTATTATAATAATGACTATAATATTGATAAAGCATACTGTGTATCAGCACTACATTACAGATTCAGAACAATATTCAGAACAATATTGATATAACTATGAGATTAACAGATAATTTCGGTCACGCTACAATGATCTAAGAATAACTTCCTTTTGGATTTATCTGTAATCCGATTCAACTGATTCTATGTTAAAAATAAGTGTTTAATTATTAATGATATTCTATTATTATCTTTATGACCTTATTTTATAATAAAAAAGGAATTTTTACTGGAATTATTAAGACATCTTTGGTTAAGAATCGACATTACTAATATCATTATGAAATGAGGTTATTTTTATTATCTATCGATCAGTTAAGTTTTACGTTGTAAAGAGCTCTCTAACTTTTCATTCCCATGTTCTCTAAATTTAACAATTTTCGCCAAATGGCATTTTTGCACAATTGACACAACCCGAACAGCCTGAACGATAGTAATTTACAAAACCGAAAATGGATGTAGTTTTCGGGAGACTATAAACATTGCACAATATACGTCTTAAAATGTCAAAAAGGCTGGTTTGTCTAGAAAATAAAGATGAAGTGATAGTTGTGCTTAGATTACCTTGTTTGTTATTTATAATTAATAAAAACTGAAAGGATTTGGTTAGAAATTTACGAAAACAAAATCTCACTACTGATTAGGTTAATTACTCAGGCATCTTGGTCGCCATTTGCCAGCAACTTTAATGGATGAGCAAACTTCATTGTTCCAACCAGGAAGGCGAAGACGAATTTGGAGTGCGAACTTTGATACTAAATTGCTTAAGGGTTGACTCCAAAGCTTGTTGATTCCCAGAAAAGTACGCCGAGATTGCATTATGGAATAAAAGAAGTTGTTTGTGCATAACTTTTATCTAAAAAAAATTAATTAATATTCTGCTTTTATAAATTAGTATTAACATTATAATCTGCAATTTTAGAAACCATGAAATTTATTGTGTATGCAATACTGAATGAATGGCACAATAAAATAAATATAAATAATAAATGTGACTGTTACCCGGTTTTCGTCCAAAAATTGCAATTTAATGTTAACATCATCTCGCAACTTTTCATAACTGCATTTGTAAATATTGAAATTTCTTTGCGCTTCCTCAATTTTTGCAGAAGAATTTTCGGATTTTGGAAGCTGTAACATGAGCTCAAGGTCTGATCTGTACGCATCGTATTCAATCCTACAATTAAAAACATTTTGTTCTAATAAGTTCTGATATTATGATTACATGACTGATATTTGCCAGTAGGAGCAGTGAGTATGGACAACTAGATTTTTACCTTGAATTTTCATACTGTCTGATAGTGAGAATTGTATCTTCGATAGTTTTGTTACACAATGTATTAACGGAAGATAGGAAAAAGTTCAATGCACTCAAAAGTATTTCCCCGTTCTTGTGGAGATTTCTTTGAGTGTCCGCGTTGTATAAGAATTCTTGCTGTAGCTCTGGAGATTTCTGAGCTAAATCCGAAAATACTTCCGCCAAAGCTTGCTATTATTACAATCACATTATTAAATTTAACTATACTAATGAAAATTATTAAAACATAATTTGGGTATCATTTTCTTACTTGGGTTTGGATAACGTGGTAAAAGTGGCTAGTGAAAGCTCTACTAAGACCCAAAACTTGTAAATATCTTCTTTTGATATCTCTTAAATGTTCTATTCTCGACTCCAGTTCTAAAAAAGATATATAAATAAATATAATGACTTAATTCAGTTTAATTTAAGTATATAATGGTTAGTTAATAATATTTTAAGTTAGTCTTTTGTCTATACTGGAAGAGTAGTGTTATTTGTAACACAACTCTTGTTTGAGATGTAAAGACATTAAAGCCGAAACTTGAAATATATGGTAATCATAATATTTTGGCCTATGCTATTTAAAGCATTGTTTCATATTTTGATGAAGAACCTACCGTACATACCTGAATCTACTGTTCTTGATGTCTTCCCCATTTTTTCAAACATTAATTGCTTAGTACACTTGTAGGTAGAGATACTCCAATTCTTCAACGTTTCAATCTTGGACTGGGAATTTCGAAATACTTTAGAATTTTGATCACCGTTTTGAGAGCCGGTGGGTGTTGTTGCCCCAGCCAATGCTGTAGAAATGGATGGTGCAGAAACTAAACCACAAAATACTGAAAGTCAGAATGTCAACTCCAGACATATGTAATGGGAATTATGTGCAATAACGTGGTTTAAGTGTAGAATCATTTTGGTACCTGAAGACGGTAGCATCGGAGGGAGTGAATTTGGGGTTGGATATTGTCTATATTGTGAATTTGATCGAAACGGCGGTGGAATAGGTCCAGATCCTGAACCAGGGCTGGTTACATTCGCAGTTACAGGATGAGATGTAATTAAAGTTGCTGCAGATTTGGCCTCATCTTGAAACGGGGGATTGGCTGGTATTATACGATCCTGAAATGAAGATGATGCAGGAAGGCTATTTGATGATGATTCCATAGAAGGTGACATGGACATGATCGTTTCTTTTCCAGTTTCTCTATTGGATGAAGACGTCCCTATTTCTTTCGACATCAATCACAGTCAAATATCAATTTAACCTGAGGGAATGAGAAAAGTATCGATAAAATAAATTGCTTGTAATAGCTTAGGAACAGCTTCTTTTCTTGTCTAAGCTATAAAAGAAGGTTTGATATGCTGGTAAAGCATATTATGGTAATGTTGAGTACATATCAATAAAATGCAGGCACACATAAAACCGTGTGATACAATCGCGTTTCACTATCAATAGAACTTACCAAGTGTGTCTGTGTGCACACTAAAGAGACAAGTGCAATGATTTGAGTAATAAAAGTACCCGATTTATTGCACACTAGATTCCTCTTGTGTAAATAACACATAAAGTAAAAGCCTCCAGTAGATAGTGATACAAAATGCGTGACTTTGAATACACTTGTGTGTCTGGGGGAGAATTGAAGTCTGGCCAATAAGTATCAATACAAAGGCATCCAGATTTGCAGCACCTGTACCAAAATAATAATACCGGCTTCAATTAGATTGTTCAATTAGTTACAAATAATATTAATCATTTGATACTTATAAAGTATATGCAGCTTGTACAATAAACGAACTTACTGAATGTGTACTGCAACTACTGTGTACACATCACCAAGAAGTTATTCAATATTATGCATATATTCATATCTCAACTGATAACTGATTTATACACAAGTAGTAAATAACCAGGATATTAGTGGAGCTAGAACCAACAGTAAACCATGCCTATAGAGAGTTATTATATACTTAGGTATATATGCTTACACATTGCTTGCTTTGTTAATTTATAGTTCTTTTACTACTTCCAGGATACTCCGATTCGCAAACACTATTATTCATGTTATTACTATCACACAATATAAAAATCTATTTATAAATACTGTCAACAGTAATTTAATGTAGTACACACAAAATAATCCCTATCAAATGTAAGGCTAACTTTCATGTGTACTTGTCTCAATGCACATTGTATGTGCCAAGTATGCTATGCATATCATATTATTCGTATCAAGCAATATTCATATGAACATTAATAAGATTTTAAAACAAATGACTGAAATGACATACTAAGAATTAAATTCTGAGTTGATAATCCACTCGAATTAGGATAAATATTTGTTGTAAAATTTTACAAATTTGGAAAAAATGAAATGCCTATCCCTAAATAAGTTATCTGAAATAGCTTCAATACAAGTTAATACGTATAATATTAAGTACAGGTATGTTTGTTGAAAACTTAACTTAGAGGCGTAATTTTGAAATCAAAACTGCAATTTGCTAATTTGCTAAATTATCTGTAAACAAACATTATACACATGTACATGCACAGCAGGTTACAGTACAAATTTCATAAAGCAATTGCTACATTAACATTAAATGGCACTTTTACAGTACATAACACATACAGCTAAAATCGTAATTACAATTTTACAATACAAAAAACTCAGTTTCTAATGCGCAGTGATAAAGTGGCCAAAATGACAAATGAACATTCTTTCAGTTAAAATAAGACGAATATAAAAAATTAGTTAAGATACTAATGTAATTTTAAAACCACACAAATTTTAACAGCACTATATATTAATTAAATCAGTACCTGCTAAAAATGCCACAAACAATAGTTTGATAGCTAATGGTAGAAGGAACTTTAAAATGGACAGTGGACCAAAATATTTGACGTATGGTCTTACAAATGTACGAAAGAAGATATTATTATGGACTATTTATTACCATTAGTTATTTATTGCAGCAATCAAGAAGACTGAAGTACTGACAATTTTAAAATGATATTCAGTAGTTGCTGCCGACTGATGATATTACATTACTCGGATACAGAATCGGGATTGGGAAGGGTCAAGTAATGACAGAGTAAACAAAAACTTCAATACACAACTGACAAATGTACATAGTTTATACAATGTTCACACAAAAAATAATTCTTGTATTGTTGTGTTTGAGATATGAGATTGGAAAATAGTGTTTAATATTTAATCCAGTACTATATGTTCAATTTAAATTCAGGTCAGAATCGAAGGACATGATAATAAGTGAATTGAATCGGAGATACTGCCTCTATACATTAGTGAGACTTGACGAGTACTTGGAACAGTTGAAAAAGTCTGAACAGATGAAAACGAGAAAGAAACGGGATTCTTTCACTGTCTATGGTCTTTAACTCCTTTTTCGGTTGCGATTACGAATAAACGGAATCAATGGAGAGAAAGAGACGCAGTTCCAGTACGCAAGCCCTTGTATCTTTTCACTACTAATAATCTGCTGCCAGAGTCTACTACACTCTCCGATTTCCTATAACACCCGCTTAACTTCTTCGTTCAGGTGACACTTTCAAAATGTGGTCACATAAACAAAAATCCACTTCCAGAAATCTTCGTATTTAATATACCTACACCTTTCATACACAAAATAAACAGTTGGTTAGCAAAGAAAAGTCACAATTGCATTGGAAACTTCCAAGCTGATATATTTGGTATTTTTACTGTCACAAAAAACACTCACACCACAACACTTTCCTCCGGTTGTTGGAGTAGTCATATACTAAAAATCTACTATCATCAACTATTTTTAGCAACCTACTGGAACCTGGTATATGATATATGCATTATTATGCTATTATAATGTGTGCCATCAACTCTTTTTACTCAACTCAACTATAGACCTCTGTGAAACAATAAATATATTTCGATAGGAACTAACCTCACCCTTTCTCTTCTCCAGTCGCTTTCTTTCTTATTCCGTTCGTCCGAAGTTGGAACTGCCTGGAATGACTGCACCTCTCAAATTCCTTTCCCTGTTCATTTGCTCCAGTAGTTTTATACAAATAGTGGGATGGCGGACAATCCAGCAAATATAAAAGCCGGTTCCTTTCGCCTCGGAATAGCTCAACCTTTCCAAATATATATATTCCAAAATGATAAAATAGTAATATATGCTGAATTCAGCGGATCCTTTTTCATACGAAGTAGGAAGTAGTATAGTGCAAGACAATGTTATGCTTTCTTTCTCCCTGAAATTCGGTTCCAGTTTTTCAAATAATGTTTCCCGCTCACCCACTAGTTTCGTGGGTGACTAGTTAGATAGAGCAATAGAGTCTTTTGGAAATTGTTGCTCCCTTCGTTTCACTTTCTCCCTAAAACAAGGCTCCTCTTTTGCTCGCTTTTCTTCGGAGGCTTTTACTCCTAATTGTGAGACGCTGATCTGACACAGTGCAAAGGGAAAAAATTAACCTAATAACCTACCACAACCATAGAAATATCAAAGGCTACATGTAGAACATCAACCGTGAACTGTTAGGAGAACAACCGATCTCAGCAAAAAAATAAAATATTTTTTTTATTATCAATATGATAACTATATAGATAACTGCATGTTCGTTTCATTTCATATATTATGCCATGTGCCTGTGGTTCAACTTTTATAATGATATGCTATATTAATATCTCATTGGATATTGATTTGGGTTTATTCAATAACGCAGGCAGTTTTATGATTTTCAGTACAATAGTATCCTATTGCATTAATATTAATGGCATTTATGTGGGAATACAGTATGTTAATTCAATAACGGATTAAATTATTTGGTGAAGTAAATACATATACATTTAAATCTCTCGTTTGAATAAATCTAGGGATACAGTACTAAAGTAAGGTTAGTTAATATTGTTTTAAAGCTATTTTTAGACACTAATGAGAACTTTGTTGGGTTAATGTGATCATCGGAATTTAGTTGTCGAACTGCAATCGGAATAGACGACCATACCATGAGAAATACATGTTTGTACGAGTAATCAAATTTAATATGACTGTATATCATAGATCATTACGTACACATTAGAGGTGGGAATGGCTAACCGGAACCATGAAACACTGGTTCAAACTGCATGAAAATAGAGGCTTCACCAGGGCATTTCTTCTCTTTTTCGACCCTTTCTAGTTCAAGAAAATTATTCGACATCAGGCATCACAAGTTGATAGTTTTAAATCTTGCTAAAAAAATAACAAGATATTATAGGCTCCTATATACTAGCAATTTACATACACGACGTAAGATACAGCCTGAAATGAACACAATCCAATGTATAGGGGTATATTATTATTAATAGAGATATTATTATTACCTATATAGGTATATAATATAGGTAGTCCTATATAATATTATTATTGTGTCTTAAAAAGCGCAGGAAGAAATATGTAGTTAGCCAAATTGATGTTTAATGATAACGATAACATAATCACATGATGGTTTTTAAGACCAACATGTGACAGAAACGGTAACGATAAAGTTACCCACACTCCATTTCATGATTTCATCAAAGATTATTATAATATGGAAACCGGTCAAAATCGGGTGTAAATAAACAGAGCAGTTTCTTAACACTATTGCAAAATAACAAATATTTATTTTCACAATGATTTATTAGCATTGTGGAAATGTAATTGTTACCTGGTAGTCATTGTTGCTATATTAGCAAACATACCCAGATGAGTATAGTTTCGTAGCATACTACGAAATCAAACATCATCAAACGATTTAATTTAGTCATTTAATTTCCAAGTTTGTAGATTACATGTAGTGCTGATATTAGTTTGACGCGAAACTCTAATGTGTGTTGCTATGCGGAGTTTATACATTGTACCAATATATGAAGTTAATTTGGAAGGGTCAAAGGTCATGAAGTAGTTGACCGATTGACCCCATATTCGAACTTAATGTTAGCCTTACACGGGACATCAATACTGTAGTACGCGTATCAAATTTGAATTAATTATCTCAAACCATTTTTGAGTTATCGTGCCAACAGACGGACAGACAGACCAACCGACACAAAAGGTATTCCCATAAAAATACATTCTTTAATCATGGGACTCCCATGATTAAAGAATGTGAATGATGTGAGTCTAGCTAATTGGTACATTATATATGCATTACCACGCGTTTTTATATCATTGTCGTATTGTCGTCATACTTAGATATTATAGATACCTACTTATGACTTACACTTGCAAGTCTCAATAGGTACATAATTAACTGCTTTGATGGAGGCTCCTTCGTTTAATACATGCAATTGAATAAGTTGATTATATATTGGATGAAACAAAATATGCACTGGTGTATGTTAGATCATTTATATTTGTATTTATTAATCGGACAAAAATTCCTCAGAAGAGGTAGTACATTGCCGTACTTGGGAGAATACTTGATACTTGAATTTGACGCATATAAATGGTGACAGTAGAGTTACATAATTTTCATCATTGAGGTACATTTTTAGGAGAAATCAACACACACAAAATAATTTACACTATTCAGATAGTCATTCCAACTTAGTTCACAGTCAATAATTGTTCCTAAAATCTTCATGCTTTTACTTGGGTATATTTCATGCCCATGCATTAACTTTAATACATGACAAATATTATATGCTTTGGACTAGGCAGAGTGGTAACGTGAAAAAGTCAAAGTTTCAGTGTCAGTTGCAAAGTAACTATAGAGGACATATCTCTTATGGTTGTTTGCACTTATTTTGATTCATCATTAGAATTTAATTTAGGTAATTTCGCAGTTCCTTGAAGTTGTTCAAGCCATGTGCAGCTCATGTGAATAATACAGTAATCTCTCATTGTAATATTATGGGTACATATGATACTGAGAGACGAGACACATGATACACCCAACAAAATTTAAGCTACGTGGGAGGATCACTCGCTTTGAACTAGTCCCATTCTGTGATTGTTTCGACAACATCTTATTAAAACATGTTACATAAAGTCTTAATCCTGTCAATTATCATCGGATTTGGCATATAACAACAGAACCATTGACAGACACATTGTTAGATTAGACTGTTACATAAATCGCAAAATAGATTACTGCAACGTAATAGAAGTAGGATGATGAAATGAAAGTTTTTCTTCCATCCTATACACAAAAATATTAGATCTTAAAAAAGGATTAATCTTATGTAAAAGTACTCATTGTATCAATTGTATCTGTACTATTCACAAAAAAGTCATCAGAAAAGTAAAACTCAGGTCTTAATGAACTTACGTCACAGGAAAATTTTTCATGCTTTCACTTGGGTATATTTCAAGCCCATTAACTTTAATACCTGACAAATATTATAAGCTTTGGACTAGGCAGAGTGGTAACGTGAATGTCATAGTGAAGTCATAGTTTCAGTGTCAAGTACAAACACAAAGTAACTAGAGGAAATAATAATATCTCTTCTGGTTTTCTGTATTTCGATTCATCATTATAATTTAATTTAGGTAATCTAGTAATTTTACAGTTCGTTTAAGTTGTTCAAGCCATGTGCAGCTCATGTGAATAATACAGTAATCTCTCATTGTAATATAGGTACATGATACTGAGACGAGACACATGACACATCCAACAACATTTATGCTACGTGGGAAGATCACTCGCTTTGAACTAGTCCCATTATGTAATTATTTCGACAAAATCTTATTAAAACGCGTTACATAAAGTCTTAATCCTGCTGTCAATTATCATCGGATTTGGCATATAACAACAGAATCATTGACAGACACAATGCTAGATTAGACTGTTACATAAATCGCAAAATAGATTATTACTGCAACGTAATAGATGTAGTATGATGACATTAAATTTTTTCTTCAACCATATAAACAAAAATATTAGATCTTAAAAAAGGATTAGTCTTATGTAAAAGTACTCCTTGTATCAGTTGTATCTGTACTATTCACAAGAAAGTCATCAGAAAAGTAAAACTCAGGTCTTAATGAACTTATGTCACAGAAAAAACTTTCGCTGGTTTCACAATGCTATAAAAAATTCTTTCATTTGTAAACCTTCTAGAACGAAAATTTTCTTATGGGAATTATGGGAAAACGAAATCTAATGCAGAGTGCCACACCTCTGCTATATAAATTGATTAAATAAATAAATTTACATGAAAAATTTGATAATGTACCTATAGGAAAAGAAAATCGGTAATTTGTGAATATTTTTACTGTTAAAGTATAAAGTACCGAACGGACCCTCAGTAATTAATAATCAAGGTTGAAGGATCTTGTTTCCAGAGCAAGAAGCGTAACTACTTCATGGTTAATTTACAGAATTTTGGGAAGTGAAAAATAGCATGAAGCAGACCCAAAAAATTAACAAAGCTAGCGTTGTCTAACCTGAATCCACATTAGGTTAGGTCTTATAATGTGCCCAAGTCAAAAAGGCAATAGTAAACGAGCCAACTCAAATGGAAGGATCAATATGATTAAAAATATTCCCAGAAATATTATTCGGTATGAACCAGTCATGTGCTCATTGTATGGTAGTTCAGTTAACCAAACGTTAAATTGCACTACTATTTCGAGTATGTTGATGGTTCCATGTCGAAGTTTTTTGATAAAAGCCATCTGTAGAGATGAACTAGTCCATTAAAATAAATGATATAATGTGAAACCATACAAACAAGTCAGATGCGAGTATTGTCGAAATTGAAGCGTAAAATATCTTGTATTTGTGAAAATGCAGCGTCATATAACACAGGTAGCAAGTGATGCATCACTAATTTAATCTTCTGCATGGAAAAACAAATACTGTAGTGAACAATAGTTTATAGATAGGCACATTTTCTGTGTCGTTAAACCGCTCACTAGGTTTCCTTACCACTTTATAGGTATTTAACCCACGTCCATCTCCAATGATACAAGAATTTATAATTATTATTACTATATTTTGACATAACTTTCCTTAGTAAATCCAATCATTTCTGTCTGTTCTGCTTTCAGTTTCATTTCATTCAATTTCAAGGAATAGAAAGTCACAACAACAATAAAGGACTCTGTGAAATTGCCTACACACTTTCCTAGTTGAGTTTTCCATTCTGCATGAGTTGTTCATTCAGTTCATGAAAAGACTCACAATGCCATTTAGTAGAAATCGTCTCAGATAAGTCAGTCAGTCTTTGTAATTCAATTAGTAACTTACATCTGCTGCATTCCTTTGTAAAATATTAGCCGAGGAAGTCTGACTATGGGAATTGGAAGTCATTTCAACCATCAATTACTTCAGAGACTCTGTGCTAATTTAATAGATTTTCATTGGATGTTAAACCTACATGGAAATAGCAACTTGAGTTTATTTGTAAAATTCTATGAGAGAATATCCAATAACTTTAGCTCTCATACAGTTGCATAATTCAACTCATGAAACCGAAAAAGTACGGAATTTTAATTCAGAATGAGATTATCTTTGGACCTTTATATTTGTCTACTTCACAGACTTTATTGACTTTGGCAGAGCCAAACCACAAATCAATATTGACTTTGCCATTACGTAATTAGGGTCACAGAGAATACACACTACTGGCGTTCCACATTTATTTTCTGAGATATATATAAAGACTTTTACACTATATAATTATACTGTTTCTGGCATTCCTCTGCAAGTCTAAAACATATTGTGTAAGCTTTGTTGTATTTTTAGGTTAAAATTTCAGTATCACAGAATTTTTAAATTATTTACTTTTGCAATTAAATTATGTTTTTAACAATCAAAATTGCATGTTTGACAAATTGAAAACAATTTACGCTAATACAACTTCACTACCACCATATACATTTATCACACTCAATAGGAATCGTCTTTATCTCCTAACCAACTTGAGCAGTGATGAAAGACACTATTTTCATCCTGACGTTCAGTTTAAAACGTCTCATTTCAACTGAGATCATCAGGCAAAGTATTAAAGGAAACTTGTACGGATGAACGATTTAAGATCGCTCATAATAAATGACGCTGTCAAGATGAGGTAAGTAGGAAATCTCATCTTGAAAGAGAAATCGGGATCAGGAAGTACCACTGAGCTGCACTGTCAATAAACCATTTGTAAATGGAAGTATATAAGTGTCGTGAAGGGGTATCTTGAACACGGTAGTTTGGGCTTCAGAAATATGTTGAACCCTAGCTCCTCCTTACTACTCCCTTAGTTGAATTTAAAGAGTTGACCCTTTCTCCGAACTGATTGTTAGCTTTCCAATAGACAACTTGAAGACATGCATCAAGTTTGAAGCCATTATCTCAAACCTTTCTTGAGTTCTTGAGCATACAGACGAAAAGACAGATAGAGGGATACACAAACAACCCATTCGCATATACTTAGGTGCCTTACGATATTAAATAAACTGTTACAAATGTAAAGAGACCGTCAGGGTCATTTGAAATATTTTATTTTATATTTTATTTATATCACGCCAAAAACTGCTAACCGATCCATTTCCACCCCTACTAACCCCATCTATTCCCACCACAACTTTTGTGCACAGACGACGGACATATAAGCGTTCCTATAAGACCTGCCGGTCTAATAAACCCATGGAAAACTGACGAGCATGAATAACCAATCTTAATTTCGTACCAAATATTTAAAAAGGTAAGAACGCAATGTTACATACAATTTTGTAACATTTTGTTTGATTTTAATCAAAATATTTAATCATCACATTGTTGTCTGGTCTGGAGTTCAACTGTTACGTGGTAATGTATCATTGAGTCTGTGTCATCGTCGTTACTATTGCAAAATTAAATTTGGAATGTCCTAAAGATTTCGTCCTTTAGTTTAGAAGATATTATCAGTAACGTGTACATAGTTTTAAAGTGTAAACGGTCATGCCATGGTTGAATGATTGACACCGTTCGAATACATCCTCACGCAGACCATTAATGGTACGTGTATCAAGTTACATGTATCAAAAAGCCGTGCATAGTATTCCCGTACAAGCATCTACGATGGCTGAACAGTGGTAGCGTTTTTGGCACCAAAACAATGGCTGTCAGGACTTATGACATTATATTATTATGAGATCGTTGGTATATAAAGACAATATAGTATACCACTTGTAAGTGGGTGAAAAAAGTTTCATAAGCAAAAATTGAATTAAAAACAGCATGTTTTTTATTTAAATGATCACAAACAAGTGAAAACTAGCTTGAAGCTATAACATGAATTATAATGAGCTGTCACTAATAGAATCGTCAATGAGTAGAACGACGCTTGTTTTAAAAATTATGTATGTTTACATGGATTTTCATAGTATGTAAATTTATATTTTAAGTAAATTGAAGTACCTATATGTAATAATTATCTCAAATCGTTCTGGAGTTATCGTGCAGATAAACAGACACACATAAGCTATTTGCATATAAGTTTCTTTACGAAACTTAAGATAAATAGTTGTCTATAGTTCCGGAAATGCAATGGTTTTATATTACTTTATTGTCATCATGGGACAAGATTTTCAGTTTTGGGAAGTATAATCATTGCGATTTGTGAATAAGGTGAGATTTTAGTATATATAGGAACTCGTTGTAAACTTCAGTAATCGTCAAAGCAAAGTTTTGCTGATAATGACAGCAGCACCATGTGGCCATAATGTTTTACAAGAGATTTGGCGAGGCTATAGGTCGTCATATTTTCGTATCCCATTTAAAATTTATTATACGGGGATAGATAAGTCTTTGAAGACATTAGAATTGCGTAGGTTGAAGGAAACTGACGGTGAGCCAAGAGAAGAATATCATGTCAGAAAGCGTACAATTAATAATTAATTACGATGTTGATTATTTAAGTCGTAGTTATTAATTAAGAAATCCTGTGAAACTGTTCCGAAGAATGCATTATAATTTGAATGTAGATTTGTTTTATAAACATAAGATTGGGCAAAAACACACTTTGGTGTGATAAGAAAAGGAAAACGTTATAAGTTTCGGTGGAGAAAATGTGTAGCAGCTATATAAAACACGTAACATGCCCATACAACAAATCCTGTCGTCCTTTCCTTGGATGGGAAAAAGCCTCGACGAGTAAAGTAAAAGAGTTGCGCGGGCCACTTTCCACCATCGCGTCTTTCCAGGAAGCCAATAATGCCAATGCGAATCCTCGTGCTGAAGATCTATCGTATGCTATATATCATAGCTCCTAGTCGCATATGCAATGCGGTGGAATCGGTCTCCGGTTATTTCTCATGTTGTGTGATCATGCAATAAGCAACTGGAACAGAAACACGGGCATCGTGAAACTACTACGAGTAGTAGTAGTAGTAGTAGAGCTAGTAGTAGAAGTTGTAGTAGCCATCCAAGCAAATACCTGCAGTGCATTTTACGAGAAGTGTGGTATAAAAGACTTCTTTGTGCACCTGGGCTTAAAGAAAGAAGAGAGCAGTAGAGCACTGATACGGTAGCCGACCCGACTCAACAAAGTGCCGTCGTCTCGTGTCCTCTTCTTGTCAGAGCAGCAGGAAGAAAGAAAGAAGAGACTATCCGAATCTTGGATGTTCAATGAGCGGATTCATTCTTGTATTACTACTACCGCTTTGGCATTTGGCTCTACGAACGCTCTGTGCTTATTGCACGCAGCTTTAATGCTTTTCACTACTGTTTCTTCGTATTATCTTGGGTGTACAACAGTGGCAGTGGTGCATTAACACTAACCACAGCACTAGGAAAAGAATAAGGTACTTTTATCAAAATGGTTTGTAGGTATAGCATTGATATGGAACCCTGCTCTGACTGCCGCAATCGCAGTTCCACTGAAATCGGGTCATGTTGGGAAAACCCGAATTTTTCATGCCTTTCTCTTACAGTTAATAGCGATTATACTAGTGACTATTTGTATCTATGTGTGACCTTTGAAGCCTCAATTCACATTTTGTCATTTTCCAAGGTCTTTGACTTTTATTTATTTTCCACCCCTACTTGTTTACGTTAGTTTGGGTTAAAATCCTCTTCAAATATCACGTTCATTTACGCTTACCGACTTACCTAGTCCCATTTCTCTTCAATTTTTCCGGATCTGTACTCTTGTCGATGTAACAGAATTTATATCCACCCGATTTCCCAGACTTCCACTTCGCCTGTTAGTGCTTTTACATATAATATGGAGTTATTTCATTTGGATTTGCCTTGCCAAAGAGGAGACCTGTGCACCCGATGCACCTAAACAGTGCATTGTGAACTACAGGAAGTATAATATACCTATACGATACTTTTTGCTCTCCTGTCCCAGTTCCTGTTTCTGCAAAACGCAGCCAGCCAAATTGCAAGCGTACAACTTTGATGGAATAGTTAAAGTCGCGCAGTACACTTGTACCAGTAGTAGATGAAACGAGAGTCGAACTTCTTTGTGATTTACATAGTTGAGTCTGCAGAAAGGACCTAAGTGGAATTCCAGTCAGTCAACAAGCGTTGTTTGAGAGAAGAGAATTGTGAATTGGCGAACAAGACTGTATCCGACTCAACTGAGCCATAAACAATGAGCTAAAGAACTTGTATAGCATTCAAACGGAAATATATAGAATGCGTTGTAAAGTCCAAAGAAACCACAAGGGTGAAATTGAGGACTATCGACATGAACCTTTACTGCTTTTTTCTTTCTATACCAAATGTGTACAGTGTTGTCATCCTAAAATAAAATTTTAACACCGAAAGTTTAGCAAAAAAATAGTGTAGATCCATAAAATTAAGTGTGGTCATCTTAATAAATTCTGAATGACATGATTTTCCCAAATTGAATTTGACCACCTCCTTCATCGCGTGTATTTAAAGGATTCTCAGTTAGTGGGAAGAGTGGCCAACATTTACTTACTTCCATCACTGTCATGTACAAATCAACTATACTCCTTTGCTTATGTTTATCTATATGCATTTTACATTGAACCATCTCCACAAGTAAAAGTCAAGGGTCAAGATATACTAACAGAGGTTCTCAGTAGGTTGGTCCATCAAAACTCACGACCTATCTGTAATAATGGCAAAAAGCCCTTGCCGTACTTTCCTCTTACCATGCACTTCGGAAAGAGTTAGAATAACACTATTGAACTCGGTAAAAACTCTATTCAATCACATTATAAGTTTTGCTCTAAAATTTGTATTCAAATCCTAAGCAATTTTCTTTTTCTTGGGACCAACTGTACATTATGTTTAACTAGAGTTTTATACGTCTCTGTAATTTTTATTGATTGCAATTAATTCAGATAAATATGGAAATCTATTGAAGACGAATTAAATTTTTTAAACTTTCAAAAATGTTCCATTTTAATAATCGCTGTCAAATAAGTAACATGCAAGTTCTATTCTGTTCTGCACTGTCAAATTAAATAATTATGTGTGGGTAATTGTATTGCTTATAAATAACAAAAAAAAATAATGATAATCCAGTATTTCCAAACATTAAATAAAGTATTTGGTCAAAGTATATGAAATTTCTTATATGAGTCATTCATTGATGATGATGATGATTCACTTTGAGTGTCAGATGAGAAACCCTGTACCCAAAATTGCATGGTATAGTGGTCCAGAGCAGAGTAGTTTTTTTCTCAATTCTCTACTTCTAGATTATTATTATATCTGTACTATTCCACTACTCTATGTTTCAGTAAAGGTTGTAGTTGTAAGTAACGAAAAAAGCTGCTGGCACACATGCATATATACAGATAACATTCGCCTACTAACTGTCTTGCCAGGAAACCCTTCCACTTTTTGTCGGATTGCAATGGGAACACGGAACGCATATCAAAGCAGTAAGGTTCAGAAACATAGAGGGAATTAATCAAAACGCAGATCTTTTCTGCTCATTCCTTTTTGTCAAACATTGTGGAAAAATGAAGAAATGTGGTATCTGAATGACTTTTCTGGTATGTGGGTATTATTTCTCTGGGGTATCGGGTATCTATGTATCTACCTCATTTGTCGATTCCAGTTGCATTTCGTATAAGTATGTAATGGACCCTCAAGAATTCTGAAACCGCTATGGGTGAAAGTGACGAAGTACGCCCACACAACCAGAAACCATAATTGGAAACAACTACTATCCCATGAAACTGTTCTCTGAAAGGCAATTGTAGTTGTAAAATATCGCATCGATGCCTACTGTCGCTGCAATTATACTGTTCGTTTTGACATGTGCATACTCCCTCTCTTCACAAAAGCCTTGTATATGCATTTAGTTAATATACATTTTAATATTTAATGAGGAATACAAGTGAGGAATAAGAGGGAGGAATATCTGAGAAAATAAAATAGTCACACAATCTACGCGAGCTTCGAAGAGTTGGCATTCTATTGTGAGTAGGCAGTAGGTGTATTATTATATTTCTTGAATTGTTGTTCAACTTATTCCTTTGAAGTTTACTTCTAAAACTTCTAATGTGTTTCTGATGTTTTGCTATGAGGATCTTCCTGTACAACTTATAAAAGCTGGAAACAGAAGTAGTAGCTTCCATTTACTAATGGACAGCCATTAAGATCTATGTATTGAAATATGAATAATAAATAATACATATGCATAATACGTACATGGTCCCAGCGTGTATGACAGAAAACAAGATAACTCATGCACGCGTACATAGTAGAAATGTACAAATCAGACCCAGCATTGTTTGTGCATGATATATTTGCAGTGCTAGTTTCAGTGTTGAAAGTAAGCAAGTAAATTTACCTACTGCTATTACTCTCTCCCTCTTTCTATCTCTGTGCTATATCAGCACTTGTCCCAAGTTTATAGTCACTGACATTACTTTGTTAGGCGCACTTTGGATCTAAAATATTGAACAACATTCATGCATAACAACGTCTGTTAGCCGTGTTCTGATGCTTTTGCTTTCACTATTCACTTAAGAATCTTAGAATAGTCCTTTTATCATTTGCGATGAAACAGCTTGTCAATAAGGGATTTATCTATCGGAATCTGCCAAGGTCAGGAATGAATGAATGAATAGATAATGTCTGTTTCTATATACACTGAGAATACTTTTGCTCTGATTTTTTACCTCAGTTCACCTTGTACTTTGTCATGAGTGTTTTAGTTTGATTTAAAAAGATACATATCTGCTCTTGGATTGATACACTTGCTGAATATTGCATAGACACAATAAAAGCAGAGAGCGAGAAGATTTACGCAGCTAGGATGATGTACTCGAATAAATAATATAAGAGGAAATGTTCATATTATGCATCACGAGCAAAGAAAACTGTTTATATCATGTATTAAATAACATATGTGCGAGAGTCAATTCAAGAAAATAGCTATTCTGTATGCAGAGATTTCAAAAAATCTAAAGTGTTTGAGAATCAGCAAGCTATCGGGATTTGCTCTACTTTTCGATACTCAGCAGTTATAGATGACAATATCGGGAACTTCATTGGATATTATGCTGACTGTATGCGCTATTTAGGTAGATATTGTAGATATACGACATACGACATACATACACTACCCGTGGCATGTAGACAGTAGTCATGAACACTTTGCTAACTTATGAAGAAAGGAGCATGATAGTGAAAGTGAGTCTGCAAAACGTAATACTACACTGCCTAATGTCGCCTAACGTAACATAAAGTTATTGTAAGGAAGAAAATGATAGATAATAGAAGACAGGCTCAGAGGAAATGAGAACCGATCAAAACTGATTGTGACATTGTCATTCTAGCGTGAGTGAGTTAGCGAAAGAGTTCGTATAGCGCCCAAACCACCACTCGCACTCGCACACCGTAATTCTCCCGGATTCTCGTCGTCGACTCCGTGCCCAAACTTCTACTCGTTTACTTTTACTTTTCAAGTAACCGTAGCACACCCCAGCCCACAAACCAAACCCTTATGGCTACAGTGTGTTTGCAAATAAGGGAGGCAGTTAGCTGTCATATTTTATTGAGACCCATTTAGATTTAATGTAGGAAAACACTCAAAATCCTTATATTGTTTCATCAATAGTGCGACGTTTCCATAATTTGATTTTCAGCTTTATAAATATTCCATACTAAAAATGTTGCAAAATAAAATTGATGTCACGATTTTCCTAAGGTTTTTTACAGAGATGTCAAAAAGTAAATAAAATGCAGATATTATTATCATTGAATCCCTTCGGGTGTTATTTATTTGCAAGTAAATAATACTATCTGCACTTAAACATACTTCGGATATTCAAATAATATAAAACTTGTTGAAAAGTTGACGGTAAAGAATTTATATACCAACACACAAGATCTTAAAATGATATGATGAACATTGATGGCATATGAAAAATTTAGATAAATCTATAGGGACACAACCCGGAGATAATATGAGAGTGAAGCTATCTGTATTTGCAAAACTCTCATATTGACTAGACATTAATCAAGAAGGACCTTATGTCGGACGTTTATGACATGAAAATGGTCTAGGTGTTTCTTGGTTGTGTATCGCACTGTAAACCTTGTTAATATACGATATAGGTACGTGGAAGCGACGTTATACTATCATCAACTGGTAGCATTGTCACGCATTTCCAATGAGAAGCGAAAATCTCATAGATCTTATGACAGGCCCTGACTTTCTACATATTATCGAGCATCCGTTTACATCATGTCAAACCCTACACATCTTCTATCAGCCATAACTCTTCAGTTATATTCCAAGTTGGAGCAGGTATAGAACTCTGCCACGCAAAATCTTTGCCTGCAGCTCAACTTACTAAATGATATATGACAATGATCGAGATAAATTCAAACTGTTACTTTGCTTTACTTACTTTCCTTGATTAGGACAGATATCACAATACAAGCTATATAATAAGTCAGGAATGCTCACTAAGGGTATTAAATGCGTTGAAAATATTATAGTCTCCCAATCATCTAACTATACGTAGTATCTATTTTGTCTTTAGTTGCTGTACATTTTAGTGGATGGGATATAGAGATGCAGCCAAGAAGAATTTAGTAGATTGAGAAGTATTTTCTAGTTATATTATATAAGTGTTCACCACTTACTGTAACTTGAAATTCAGAAATGGATATTTAGCTGCTGCCCTGTCTGTTATGAAGGATCTTCTTATTACACAAGATATATTACCCAACTTCCCAGAGAAAAAGCCGTAAGCATTGATGAATTGGATTACGAACCTACGTATAACATGGACCAGTATTGTGAGGAAAGTAGTACACGACTAATAAGATTATCATTCTGTACTGGCTTAGTGAAAGAATTGCCGTCGTACACAACATACACTGTGTCTGGGAGAAAATATTTGAGATTTTGTAATCCTCCAAGTTTTTCTCTAGTGAAGTCGTCTTTTCACCAAAATGAAGGGTGAAACCAGGCTTGATGTATAACTCGTACAACTTTTATGTCTCTATAAATGCACACGGATACCTGCATAGATGTTCTCTAAAGTATACAAGTTGTTATTACATGAACACTTAAGTATTGTATAGGTATACCCTGATACATATGTACCCTAGACTTTGGTATATACATTATGGGGATATGTACATATATCTGGGCGATGCACAACTATCGTCTTTTAGGTGTTAAATGGTAAGTTGAAAATTCATGAGTGTGTTGGTAAGAGCGACATGTATCAGTTGAAATACAATAAGAAGTGGCACTTTAGAATATTTAGATGTAGTGACTGCAGTTACTTTGATCCAGTGAAAATTTGCTCAACGGATTTGTAGAGACCGTTATGAGTACGCAATCCCATTTAAAAGAGAAATCACAGAATGCGAAATAGTCTCACCTTACCTTCCTCCATGTGTTTGATCATATTCTGTAAAAGAATCACAGACGGTCTTTATTTCAGCCAGAAAGATGCTGTAATATTATACGTACAAGTTATTGGAGACACTGCTGCATGTACAAAATGATCTGCTTTTGGCGAGAGGAGAGGTAAGGCAGCCAAATCTGGCGACGCTAAACCAACTCAGCTTAGGAAAGTCTTGAATGATCAAAGGGAAAATATTATGATAACTCAAAAAGGTATGTTCTTATATGGGTTTTGCATTGCGAAAGTTATAAAACAATTTTTTCTGATATGTACGATACTCTAAATGTCCAATACAGATATTATACTGATATATGGGAAGGGATTGGGAGCACGATTCGGCTTTTACGCTGCATCAAATGTCCTTTCATAATTCATTGCTTTTGATTTTTGAGCTACAGAAACAGTACAATGATAATATGACTCGTATAGATAGACAAATGTTGTGGTAGGTAGACGTTTTACTACATTTGTGCAGCATACGTTACACCATAGAAAGACTTAACACAGAACAGCTTCGTACTATTTGAAAGAATCCTCCTGTAATATAATTCTTACTAGTTCGTGTAAGTTGTATCAGAATTTTTACATTTGATTTAATCCAAAATTTATACATCGAACAACTTTTGAGAATTATACTCCTTTAAATTTTACATATCTGTTACGTCATACCTTGTATGTAAAGCGATTGTTTCTACATCTAAGTTTATATTACAGTTTTTATTGAAATGCAAAATGCTTTTCAAATTCCTGATAATATTCTTAGTGTGCATAGTTGGAAAAGCTAAAGTGAAATTTATATAAAGCAATCAATTTCAATTTGTCTGACACCTGAAAGAAAGCTTGTATTGATTTGATTTCAACATTGCATGCCTATAAATTGATTTCTTTGAATTTTTAAAGATGTCAATCTACTTCACTTTATATACTACGCTTGAGTCAAAGTGATCTATATATCAAATATCGCAGCTGTATAAAGGAAACTAAAATTATTGCCATTGTTCGGAATGGAAGTAAATCATCATCGCATTTTTGCACCTTCAAATCTGTCACACGAAATATATTAGCTGGTGGGAATGTAATGTACTTCCCAAGATGTCTTACGGCTTCAACTACATGGACAGCTTTTGCTTGATATTCTCAGATAATATTATGGCTTCCTTCAGAAGACTCTTGCCTGCTTGCTTCCTCCAATCCACCATTGTAATTTTCACACATTGCTGGATCCAGGCTACCATGTGAAGCTGACGTTTTGTGAGTCGTCTCAAATGTCGTATTACTCACACTTTCACAGAATATTTACCGATCATATTTTGAACACGAGCTACAAAGGAATAAATGTGCATTATTGTACAGACATTTTTGTACATTTCACTCTACATTATTTGACGAGATACATACACGCACTTATATAGTGTGTACATATATTATAATATATCCTTATAAATCTAAGAAGCATACAAAGAAGACTTCTCTGATATGTATTTTATATCGTGTGAATTAGTAATACTCTGATGAAACGGTGAGAAATCATAAGTTAGGTAACTCTCCGGTTCGTATAACTATTGCATGGCTTTTTTATTGTGAATTTGTGAAGAGAATTAAGTTCAGTATGATTCGAATTCGAATTTTTATTGTTGAACATAAGCCTTGAGCTTAGCATCACATCAAGTCCCTGACTTAAGGTACAAGGAAAAAGGAAAAGAGAAGGAGACACAGATAGCATCAGTCTGGTTACGAACTTGTGAATCCAAAAGGACTTCGGAACGTCTTATTTCCTTCGTACAAATCGAGTGAAGTTATACTGCTAGTGGATGTGCTAAGGAATATAATAAAGTAGAAGTTAAAGTTCTTAGTCTTATGATTCCTTATTTTAAACAACTTCTGGGTTATGTATAAGGATGCGCTATTCCGTTAGCGTTTTCTTATAATATTTTATTGTTAAGTCAGATTCTTATTTCGCATTACGACTACAAAATTGTAAGCATGCGCACTCGCATCAAATCGTTCACAAAATTCCTGACCTGACCTGACACATGCTCAGACAGGCTCGCCATTGTATCGCTTAAAAGTTGGCCGTTATCGGACAGTCGTTAAACTGACCAATGAAAGAGTACTTGGTTTAAAATAAGCTGGGCTTCCATTGGTCGGTTTAACGACTGTTCGACAACGGCCAACTTTTAAGCAATACAA
This sequence comes from Pogonognathellus flavescens, assembly GCA_019776165.1. Lineage (NCBI taxonomy): Eukaryota > Metazoa > Arthropoda > Collembola > Entomobryomorpha > Tomoceridae > Pogonognathellus > Pogonognathellus flavescens. The sequence goes on from JABASD010002323.1 coordinate 25,320, forward strand.
AGCCATACCTGTGCTCAGAGGTGGGGAAACCTGAGACTGCCTTTACAATTTCCTGTAAAAGTTGCAACCTTAACTCTGTTGCCTTAGTACTAAACCCTAATTTTATATTGGGCATAAGGAATAAGAATAAGGAATAACGAATTTAAACTCTACTCTCTAATGGTCTCTGTTAGTAGTAGCCTTTCTTATTGTTATAGTATGCGACCTGGAAAATGACGATTGGTTCACTTACATCTCTAACTACGTAAACCAGGAAGCTGAGAGGCGTATAGAGGGGTCCTTCTTGGTCCTTTGCTGGAAATAGTATACATTCAAAATGGGTTATATTGAGATGATACAGAGACGAAGGAAATCAAACTCGATCTTCTCGTTCTTACTTCTTGGGTTTCGATCCCCATTTCATTCCTTTACACCCAGGCATGACAATGACATGAATCTGGTTGACATATTAAAACCCAATAGTTTGTGCGGTGGCAACGCTCGGACTACTGTAGTCGATTTTACTAGTTACTACTCCGTCATTCATTCCCTTAAGTTGAGTTATGTTACTACTGCGATCAGAAGCACTCTACCAAGAAATCTTTATTATGCTTTCTCTATTGCGGGGAGAAGTAAAGCATGAAGTTGAGTGCCGTAAATCACACAATAAAACTTGGGGCGGGGCACCCCAACACGTAAGAACCGTATGTCGTCCTATCTATAAAACATCGCAAGGCATAAATTATTAAAGATTTTCCATGTAGGTAATAAAGATTTTTAAAATAGTAAAGCAACAATTGTCTAATTTTTACGCAGAATGGCTACAGTAGAGAAAATGTTATGATCAATGCATTTATTAAATCATTCACAGTTTATATAATTCTTTAAACTTAATTTTCGTTACAAATGATCTCTAGATATAAATGATCTCTACTTACCGTGTACAGTTTTGTTAAGTTAAGTTAAGTTAAAGATTTCATTGTACTTGTATAGATCCTTGAGCTTTTAAAATTTTAGGTTGAAGTAAAAAATAGTTTATTACTGATATGAATTCCAGTTTTATATAGAATTAGGATGTAATAAATGATTTACGGTGTGTAGTATTTTAGTAGCGTTGCATAGTTTCCTTCTCCTCGGTTTGCTATGTCATGTCATCCCCATTCCGTCGCTGTATTTCATTTCTCAAAGTTAGCCGATTCCAATGTATTTCCATTTCCTTTCAAAAGAGGCACAATATGATATAAAACTATCAACAAGCTACAGTCAACCAAGGCGGTTTGTACCGTCTCTAAATTCTCCAGAGAGTTCAGAAGTTACAGGAAAGTCATACTTCAGCAAACTTGAGAGTTTCAGACTTGTACACAACAAAGCTACAGCTCCCTCTCCTCGGAAGAAACTATCCCGATACAACATAGTTGAAATAATATCGCACAGTGTTAAACACCCAGAATGCTGAGTAAGATCGGGCTGTGAATATATGTGTATGCAGCGTGAATGTGAAACATACATTATATTATTTCATAGTGGTCCACTACGAAACACAACCCAAGTACCTACAACAAATCTATTTAACAGTACCACTACCCAAGTACCATTGCAAATAGACGCTCCTTCACCAGAGGAGCAATGGTCGTAGTGGCTGCAGAAGGAGTGTTATAGTATATGTGGTGCACTTACGTGGATTTATATTTACATAGGTACGCAACGACAGAAACGACCACCATTACACATTGCATTGTGTTTTGTAGTCTATGGTTGTTGCATGTGTCTGCAATATAGCATCTTCCATGTATAGTCTCCTCGTCCAGCACAATATTTCTTTGCCCCCTCCTCCTCCGTAAATACTGGGTTGTGTCAGCGTGTTACTTAACTGTAAATAATATTACGTTGAAAATGTGGAGTACCTTCTAGATTTTATGTGCAGAGGCAGCCTGTACTCCTCCTTGTAGAAAGAGGAGTATAAATGAAAATAAAATCGCTATCCTTTATTATAAACATGAAAGCTTTTCTGTCATTCCTTTCCTCCGTTTGTTGACTTGACTTCAACTTCAGTGGAAGTGTCAAGTGTGAGTTGAGACGGTTTTGGCAATAGATAAATAACAGTTTATAATCCATCAGCAAGTTTTTACGAGGATCAGGGAGAAACGCCATAGCGGAGAAAGTTGGCACTTTGTTGTGTAATAATAATATAATATGCAGCGAGATCTGTGATGGTTCCTTCATGAAGATATGCCACGACTATTTACTACAATGTGAAGCAAAGTCTTTAGGGCGCAACAAAAGACTTTTGTATGGTTGCATACCACATCAAACTCGTGTATAAACAATTCCTGCCGTAGTTTAATTTGACTTTCTCTATTGACTGTTGGCATTATTCAAGCAGAATATTTTGTCTCTACTTTCTTTAGTCTTAACGTTTCTTCTTTTCAGTTTTAGTGTTTCACCATCATCTTCGAGCAAAGGTTGCTCAAATATATATAGATATAGTTTATACAAGAAATATAAACGAGGCATTGTACTTAACACGAGCAACTGTCAGGTCTAAGTTTGAAGCGCCATTTAAAAGGAAAGGGCTTATTCACACTGTTAGGCCGTAGCATAGCGACACCACAGAGAACGCCTAACAACTACCAGCTTCAAG